>JAFELO010001300.1:100470-118449 GCA_017140195.1 Eumaeus atala | reverse complement strand
GTTCACTTTTTTATATAATCATCATAAACTATTTAAATATAATAGTCGGAAGAGCGATTAAATATTTAACATCGCTATTCTTTAGTGTAACTATTTAATTGATGACAAACCCTGCTTTAGCGAAAAATAGTGCTTGATTTTTAATCTTCAACTTCTAATTACGGAAAAGTTATACCGAACCGTACAGTAATGTTGCAATAAAAACATTCCCGTGGTATATCTTGCAAAGATTTCATTTGTAATTTAGAATATAATAACTATAGTTTTTATTGCAAACTGTCCACCTTCCGCCACAAACTAAATGCTAATATATCCAAGGCAAATCCATTTAACTATGGCGATCGAATATCCTCCCGTCCAGAGTGGCAATTACGATTGAATCCGTCTCAACAGCAAACGAATCGTAGAATTTGATTTTAGACACAATTTCTAGGTACCCATATTCACAACTAGATGTCAACAAGCCGATGGTGATGGCTATAATTTTTAAGGTGCTGAAATCACTTTATTGCAACAATGTATCGTATTTTGTCGAAAGCCGTTCTCCATTCCATTGTTCATTTTTCTGATTCCTCTGACCTCCGTTGCGACGTTAAAAATTTTGGTTGGCCAAGCTCAATTGCAACTATTTTTTATTAAACGAATGTTACGCGCCCAAATTCATAACTCGAGAGAAAGAAATCGATAAGCAAAGGCCCGCTTTTAAAAACCACTTTCGTAACCAAAATTTGTATTTTTATGATAGATTTTGGTAAGCGTGATATTGAAACCAAAATGTGTTGCCCACCATCAAAAGGTTGAAATGCAGATTATTCCTTTTTTTAAGAGAATAGGTATTCCTAAAATAAAATCACAAATAAACATCTCAAGCCTCAAGGAGACGGATAGGGGATGATAATGGTTATACTCGTATTATTACTTTGCCCCTATTATTATAATAAGTATCATGACTACTCAACTGTACCAAATTGCATCTGATCAAAAAAATAGTAATTTTATTCCTACACTCAATGTCTTAAACACTTCTTTAATGAAAAATGAAAATGTTGATGAAAATTACTTCAATACACATTTCGTTTACTGTAATACTATTTAAGATATCTAAGACATGAACTTTGGATAAATTTTCTTTCCCTGTGTAAGTTATACTGAAGCAACAAATTACAGAATTAAGATTTAGAAAAAAAGCATGTATAGCAATCGCTCTCCAGCAGCATTCTTCATATTGGGATTTTATGTAGGAACATTAAATGTCTTTTTTTTACACAATGAAAAAAATAGGCACTTTTCAACAAACAAAAATCGCTAATATTCTTTTCAAAACATATAAACTTTTACATAATTTAAAAAAATATACAATTATAAAATAAAAACAATATGTAAAGTGTGATATTCCAGTAAGAGATAGTGCATAGCTGCATCGCAGGGGAATTAAGCAGGCACGATCGGGGAGGTACCTCTCGCTCACATAATACCGCCGTAAAGTAGTCTCTTTACGGGGGCAGAAGGAGTTTTTTCTGTCGCGTTTCGTGCCCTTTGTGGGTGAAGGAGGGCAACGTAATTATGTGGATGTTCACGGGCGTCGGTAGTCGTAAAAGGGCTCCGCTTTCTCGTTTGTCCCCCTATTCCATTTAAAAATATACACGTTTCAATAATTATAATAAGAATTTCAATATTTTTTTTATATCTCTATTTAAAGGGATAAAGATTAAGTCAGCCTTACATCCACTGAAAAAATAATTATAAACATAACTCTCTTAAGTATCTATATATATCTATGTATACTATATTTAAATATTATATATAAAAATTTAAATAATTTCGAAATATTTTTGCTTATGTCTTTTTGTGTGTCGGAGATGTTTTCTCCAAAAAAAAAAAAGGAAAGTTTTTCACAACACTAGAGAAAATAAGCAAAAGATGCATGAATATTATAATCATTTATTTTATTTAATCAATTAAAAAAAATATTCGGTAACTACTAGACGATGGATCATGCTGATCCGTGGATCTTGGAGTTGCTATTGGGTGTACTACAAGCCACATGTTCTGTCTTCCCTCGGTAATCTCAACTTTTAAAGGATAGATAAGAAGATACATTATTTGTACCTACATACATCTACAGGCTCGTATCAATGCCGTTCAGTATGTATACATTCACGACCTCTGGGAATTATTTATATTACAATATGATAATAAGAATATTTTGCGATCATTACCAAGATCGTGATTATTCTCGTTCAGGTCGTGGTCACGGTCGTGGTTATATCATGATTGTGGTCATAGGAGCCGTGGTCCAAATCGAGATTGTGATAATGTACGACCACTTGTCATCATCATGTCATCTATTAGAAATACATGTATAAAAACATGTTGTCTAATGAGTACGTAATGACTGCAGTTTAAGCATACAATCATCTCTTAATCGTTAAATACTAGTACTACTATTGCGTCGGTATGACCCAGTTGTTTAATTTTATATTGTTTAATATAAAATAACAGTAAAAACAAAAGGAGGGCGCTTTATTGAATCAAATCACGTGTGTAACGAAACTATCGCGTGCTGGCTATATTTAAAACAAGCACGTAACAACGTGAACTAAGCTTGCACCGTAAGCTTTTACTAATTAAACGACCGTCGGCGTCGCTAGAATCTATATGTATAGTAACAACCATGTTGGTTTTGTAGTAGACATGTTTACCCGCACATACTGGTGAGATCTCAGGTTCAATTCCCCGCGGTGCTATAGTTGCGTGACTAGGAAATACATAATCTTTTCTCGGCCTATTTTCTATGTGTTTCCGTGGAATTTTTCCCATCGTTTATTTTCGATTGCCCTTATTATACACTCTACCTAATACTCATTGTTAACAGACAATACTTTGTTGTAGCCACAAAAATTTGTGTCTCGTCTGTATCTATTTCAAGGCCAACTTTTTTTATATTAAATTGCAAACGAGGAGTCGGATCATGACTACCGAATTCCATAAACAAACACATCATTTTGATGTAAAATTATTGCTATCCTTCCTCTCTTTCCTTAAATCAGCCACCAGGAACATATGAACCATAACGGCTTAGCCGTTATTTGGAATGGTTTACTGTTAGCGACAGGTGCCACCCTGATGGCGTCGGCCTAATCCGGCTGTGATGCAGCCTGTATTACCTGTTACTACTACGTTTTTGTGCATACGTGTTTCTATCCTTTCACCCTAACCTTAAGTTGGCCACCGAAAACATGAATTGCACAAAACGCGAGAGCGCATCCCGTCTCTTTGCGACGGTTAAATGTGAAAATATACGGACGTGACAGCGTAGCTGTCACTTTGTGGCGGCGTAGCTGTCAGTTTGCGGCAGCGCAGCCATCACTTTGCGGCAGCGTTGCTGTCACTTTACGGCAGCGTTGTTGTCACTTTGTGGCAGCGTAGCTGTCAGTTTGCGGCAGCGCAGCCGTCTCTTTACGATGGGGTCATGTTAAAATATCCAAACTACATAAGTGTGACATCATGGCTGTTCCTTTGCGAATCAGTCATGTTAAAATATACGAACTGCATAATTGCGACAACGTAGTTGTCACTTGGCGACGGTTTCATGTTAGTGACAGGTGTATCCCTGATCGCGTTGGCCCAATTCATCAGCAATACAGCAAGCATTATCTCTTACACATTTAGAGGGATGATTAAATTGTTTGTTATTAACAGCATTATATTCAAGTTTTGTCCTGTCTAAAGCTTTGTGTATCCTTAACACTTTAATAGACGCCAAATGTCCTTAAGTATTGAAGTCATTATGTGTATGGTATCCTTAGCAGTGTTCTTGCAGCCAATCAATTGAGTTAAAAAGTTAATGCCTTAATTAAATCATAGCGCCTCCAGCGCTATGATTTAATTACAAAAAAAACTTCAATATTCCAATTATAAAATAACGACTCAAAGTAACAACGATATTTTTGGCGCAATACATTACTTTTACGTTGGAGTACATCAATGGCACAATCGCGACATAAAGGAGTTAATAGCAACTAGGGGGAGTGATCCCCCCCTCCACCAAATCCGAAGTAAACTATTTAAAAATTTGTTATGATATTATTTTGAAGTGAACTCCATGCACGGCAACAAAAGTCAAGTCATATAATAAAAGTAAATTTTAGGATAAATTAAATTCACCCACTACCTCTTACGGCAGTGGGTGCATTGCAGTTCAGTGGAGCCGGTACCAACACAGTTCCCTGGAGGAAGGAGGGAAGATACTTGCTCTCGTGATAGCTCAAAAACTGACCACTATGTGGGTAGGTGGTGGCCGATTGAGTAAATAGAGTCATGGAGCGAGGGGAGACAATGTGTTGCCTCCCATCGCTCCATAACCATTAACCATACGGATGTTAATAATGAGCGTTGGTAGCCACAAAATGATTCCTGCTATTTATTTCTCCCTGTATGCTATAAAAGTGGAATTAAAAATCCCACAGCAAATACAAAAGACACATACTTCTTCATACCGCAATACCACATGACTGTATTCCACGCGGATTAATTATCAATTTCAATAAAGGCTGTACCGTGGTCAGTACTAAATGGATTTGTGGACTCAGTAAGCGTCGAAATTAATTGCTACTGAAGGTGTGAAATGTGCATAGATTAATGTTTCTGTGTTGTGAAGTGTGTACAGTGTATGTAAATTGTGGCTCAGGAATTTGAAAAAAATGCTAAGAATAGCTACAACACTTTTTTTTGCTGCTACACGTTTTCTCATCATTTTCACCATTATCAGCCCTTATCGGTCCACTGCGAGACATTGGCCTCTTTCGATGAACGTCAAGACGGCCGATCTCCTGCTACTCGCATCCACCCTGAATCAGCTACTGCACGGAGGTCGTCTTCCCACCTCGTGAACGGTTGAACCACACTTCATTATCCTAAACGCGGCCTCCATTCCAGAACCTTAGTGGCCCATCTGCCATCTGATCTTCTGAGTGTGTGACCAGCCCGCCACTTCAGTGAGCTTACTCTTACTCTAGCGTGATATCGAAAACTTTAGTTTACCTTATGACTTCGTTACGAATTCTATCGGACAAAGAAACACCCATCATAGCACGTTCAATAGCCCGTTGAACTATGGGACACTTGCGGACCAGTCCTAAATTATGAGCCATGCTTCGGCCCCGTAGGTCATCACGGGAAAAACGCATTGATTAAAGACTTCTTTCTTCAGTCTCTACGGTATAGGCGGCGTGAGAATGTGACGAAGCCTCCGAAATGCCCGGAAACCCAACTGAATCCTTGTATCGGCTTCCTTCTCGAAGTTATGTTGCCCGAGGTAGACGTATTTGCCTACGACTTCAAGAATAGCACCATCGACGTCGACCGGCCTAGGGAAGACATGTTCGTTGAACATGACCTTTGTCTTGTCCAGGTTCATCCTAAGGCCAATACGTTGAGAGGATTCATTTAGGCTGTGCAACATTTTCTGGAAGCTCTCCAACGATTAATTCAGTATTTTCTTTTATATATAATACATTTATACTATCCATGTAAATGTATTATATATAATACATTTATATTTTTACCCTTCACAGCTTAATGACGAGCACTCTTTTTTTGTATCCTTGTCATAAGCGGGTAAAAAGCGGGGATGAGTTAGTATGAAACTCTGTCACTTTTGGAATTCGAAACTTAAAATGTTAAATTTTGGTTGTGATTTTTTTTTTAAGTTTAGAAGGTAAAATATGTATAGTTTATATAAAATTCTATCATTTTGAAATTAGAAACAATACACATTGATTTCACGTTTTTTGCTTTCTACGCTGAAATAGGGTGAAATGAATGAAATGATGTAGTTTTTTGAAGTAGTAGGAAGAGGAATCTGAATATCTTAAGTTAGAAATGGGACATGGGGGTCAACTGTTAAAATGTAAGTAAATAACTGTTTGTAGCGTCTGTAAAATGCACAAAACTTCCTGAGACTGGTGTAAATGGTGAAGGCGAAATTGATGTTAAAATTTCGCAACATGAAATTATTTTACCGGAATTGTTATATATAATAAAAAAATCATTTATCATTTGTGGAAATAATGGGAGTAAATAAATAAATATACATAAGTATATGGTTTTTTTTATTAAATTTTTATTTATTTTATTCGTCATACATCATAATATGATTAAGTCAGCTTAGTATAATAACATTTATAGATTATTTCAACAAAGTATGGTATGGTATGGTATATGGTTTTTTTTAAAATTTAGAAATATCCTATTTGGTCACTTTGATTTTTTTACAACGTTTTATACCATCTACTAAGTCATTTCTACCTATTGTCTTCATCAATTTACTTAATATTCTGGTGTTCTGTATGAAGGAAACTTATGTCTAGTAGCGGACCGATACGGGCTGATAATGATGATGTTGAGGATGATGATTTACTTAATCATTGATCTTTGATAGAAATTAATATTAATTATAATACACTACATCGTCCTATACAACGGTATTGGGACGGCACGACCGAGGAGGTGGCTCCCGCTCACATAATACCGCCGTAAAGTGACATCTTCAGTGTCGCGGTTTCGCACGGTTTTTCGAGTAGCCGTGCGGGGGGGGGGGGCTGAAAGAGGGCAACGCATCGGCATAGTAATTACGTGTATATTCATGGGCGTTGGTAGTCGTAAGAAAGCTTCGATTGCTTGTTTACCCCACTATACTATAAAGAAAATTTCAAAAACACCTTAAGTATATATTATGGCGGATACGTGAAGCTGTACTTCTCATAATTTAACGTTAACATGTGACTGCTCATAACAAATGTATTTATTTGAAATTGATAACATTTATGGATATAGTACTCATTATACTATAAGAAGTTTATGTGTAACATAACTATCAGACTTATATTAAAATATCCATGACGAAAAATAAATAAATCCACAGGACGATGTACGAATTTATAATTCTCATGAGTTTGAAGTTAAGATCTAATACTATTAATCTAGTGCAAAGCTCTTCAACATTATTAACCTATTAGCACTTTAGGTACTAGTTAACCGTTATCTAGTGGAATTGCAGACTAAGTTTGGAAAGCAAACCGCTTTAACGTGTTTAAGACTTAGAAGTTGTTTGAATAGCACATTGGATGATACATCTATATTTACATAATATGAATTAGGGTTAGCTTCCCGGCGAACATACATGATACTTTACATGTTGATGGATTAAGCAATTTTCCCATACATTATTTCTATGTATCTACTATCTATGGATTTATTTTAAAAATTCTTTGGCTGACGTTCTTGACATATAAAAAATTTGAAAAAAAGATCTAATCTTTTTTTCAAAGAATAGGGGAGTAAACGAGCAATCAAAGCCGTTTTACGACAATCAGACACCCATGAACATCCACATAATTACTATGCTGATGCGTTGCCTTTCTATCGCCCCTCCGGACCTGCATCGGCTACTCACAAACCGCACGAGACGCGACACTGAAGATGTCAATTTAGACGGTATTATGTGAGCGAGAAGTACCTCCCCGATCGTGCTGGCCGAATTCCGTTGCATAGGAGGATGTAGTGTCATACACTATGCATGGCACTACCTCCTTTGCAGCATGGCACTCCAAAAACTTGATGACTCTGGAGATAACTGTTTTTCACCATCCAGCCAGCACTGTTGTTTCGTGGATGAATGATGATAACTCGAGTGTTCAGTACATACGAGTGCGTGTAAAGTAACAATTATTCTGTCGGCTGGCACGAGCGGGGAGGTACTTCGCTCTCTTTGCCTGCTCGTTATGCCCGATACTCTATAAAAAACGTTGATCTTCTTAAAAAATCACAAACCGCAAGAAAAGCGACAACGCTGCCATGGCAGCCAGCACGAAACGACAACCGTACCCAACAAATTGCAACTTGAAAAACATTTCGATTTACTTAGAAAAAATGTCAATAATGTAATAAAAAAGTACGTACAGTTCCTGAGCATTATCTTGAAGAAGCTTTAAATAAAAATATATGAACGCTTCTCGATCTTCTGGAAAACTTCTATGTAAATCGGTTCACGTGGAAGACATTGAATTGAAAAATTGCATGTTGTGCGTCTTCAGAATATTACAAAGCGGCCGGACCGTAATAAAGACTGTTCTATTGTTTTTGTAGGTTTTATATTATGTCTCCGTGGATTTTATTACATAGTTCTTTTACGTTGTGCTTATTTCTCATCTAGGTTTCCACATAAGCCTCATATGATTAACTTAAAGTTATGCAGCACGGTAAAGATTAAAAATATTATATCAAAAAGCCAGCACATCTGTTTAACTAATATGCGGATATCTTGTAATTCGGTAGTTATAAAAGGCTTCTCGTTTGCCTTTTTCATATAAAAAAACATATAAAAATTTGATGGTATATTTTATAATGGTTATGCAGCGTATCTAAAATGTTAGGTCCTTACGTATGAAATTGACGTTTTACGTACTGGCCACTTTAATCAAGAATTTTGCCACTTTGGTTTTTGTCACTCATGTTTGCGTCACTCATTTTACAAAATGGAAAATTGAAATAATAATAACGGTATCTGTGGATTTATCACACTACGTTAGCCTATTCCTGCTAAGTAAGTAACGACTTGTGTTACAGGTAGTACCTATAACTAGACAACGGAAATATACTTAATATAAATATATGGGATATTTAAGAATTTTTGTAAATTTAAGATTTTTTTATATAAATACATATAATTCAAATAAACATCCATGACCTGCGACCTCTAGCGTAACACGAGGACTAACCGCCACGTTACCAACTGAGCCAGTCGGTCGTCAAAAATATCGCATTACTTACGAGTACTAAGTTCAAGTTATTTACGAATACCGCCGTGGCACGAGTGCTGCGGTAACTACTCGAAGGGTGAATGATGTGTATGGCGGATGATATGTTGCAAAAGAAAACACTGTTCTCTTTTGGTTCCAACGTTTTGGTTTGGTGGACGTTTTGGTGGACGGCCTGCGACCTGAGATGATAATGAAGAGTTGAAGGCTATTGTGGAGGCAGATCCATCGCAAACCACGTCCGAGTTAGCTGCTAGCTGCGATGTTAGGGATAAAATATATGATATATATAAAATGTATAATTGTTTTAATTCACTTCAAGGAAATTGAGAAGATTAAAAAGCTTAAAAAGATGGGTACCTCACGAATTGACTGAAGCAAACCGGCAAACGCTCATCGACTGCTGCTTTACATTACTAAACCGGTACAATAATGAAGGTATTTTATACCGAATCAGTAGCTGTTATGAAAAATGGATTCCTTACGATAATCGCTTGGTGGACTAGTGCCGGTATTGTTCATTACCGTTATCTCAAATCTGGCTAATAATATTGTGGCTGATAGCTATTCCAAAGCTAGAGAAGACTAGACTGGTCAATCGCTCTACGCCAATGCTGCTTCACGACAACGCTAGGCCACACACTGCGCAACAGACGGCTACCGAGTCAGAATAGCTTCAATTGGAAAATCTAGGACATCCTCCGTACTCCCAGGACCTTGCTCCAACAGATTACCATTTTTCTCCAAATTTGGATAACTTCTTGCAATGAAAAAAATCCAACTCCGATGGGGCAGTCCAAATCGCTTTCACAGGTTTTATTGATTCCAGTCCGACTGGTTTTTTTAGCAAAGGGATCAGTGAACTCTCTATGTGATGGCAAAAGTGCATGAAAAACAATGGTTCATACTTTGATTAATTAAATATATTGTATTAAAAAATATTCGACTCTTTGTTCTTCCCGTACAAAACGCCAATTTCATATGTAAGGACCTAACATGTATACTTACATTTATATAAACGGGGTTTTATGTGTTTTACATGACTATAAAAAGTCTCTACTAAGAATACTCGCTTCTGGTTTCGAATAGTATGTAGAAGAAAAAAAAAACAAGGTGTGACTGCGGAGCTATCGATCTGGTTAGCAAACACACGTACCTTGATCTTGTCATGTGCGATCGGCTTAGCTGGAAATAACACATTAATCATGTATGTGATAAACTTAGAGCAATATTAGCCAAATTTTCTTTAGTAAAATACAGAATACCCCACAAAACACTATTATTACTCTATAAAGCTTTGGCAGAATCTATTATATCTTATGGATTGTCAAGCCATGGAAGAATTTTTAAAGTTATCTTGATAATATTTTCTCACTCCAGTTGCGCATTTTAAAAGTTATTCGCACCAACAATATAAAATCCATATATAAAGGACATTATCGAAGATTATTTGCACTTTGTAAAGTCATACTTGTTCACGAGAAAACTCAATTAACACTTCTAAGTGAACAATATTTTAATGAAAGTAGTATAAAAATATAGGAAACATACTCAGTCCATAGATCTGATAACATTAAATTTTATTTATCTAGATATAATAACTTGTATGGAAAAAGACGATTGGCTTATGTAATACCTAATTTGATTAATCGGCTGCCTAAAAATGTCAGGGAGAACATAACACAAAGAAATATAATATATAAATAACAATACTGTTTCTTACAATTAACTACAGATAAATGCAGTCAACTTACAACACTAAACTTTAAACACACATTTAACTAAATATATTACAAATAATAAATTAATATTAAGAAAATCATAGTGTACCTACACGCAAATGAGTGTCTTCTTTGTTTGCAGTGGGAGTTGTTTTTATTGAATACGACATTATTATATTATATTGTTTTTATCGGTTTATTCAAGTTACTGAATAAGTATGTAAAAATGTAAAATACATTTTATAGAATATATTCGTTAAGATGTTGTTGTTATAATAATTTTAGTACCCTCTGATTTATAATACTTAAGACTTTAACAAGTCAAAGTCGAGTTGATAAAATATTCCAGAACATTTCTAGCTAACAAGGGCTTATATTTCAACATTACGACATTGCACTTGGTAAAATCTCGAATTTCAAAGCTATTTATAAAGCAGAGTTCGTGATAATGCATGCGAGGAAGGCGCTTTAATGACTGCACTTAGCGGAGGACACTTATATTATCCAATTGAATTGAGTCACTATAATCATAATTTTTTTATAATCATCATTCTATCATGTCAATACTTTTGAAGTCATTTTTCCTTTTATTTTTCTAGTGAAGCTGGAAGTAATTTAACCATTATCCGTGTGTAAATTACCCAAACATGTGATTTTATTCCACTGAATAGCCATTACTTCACGCTGGAATTAAGTGAACCAGGGATGCATAATTGTTTTTCTCTAGTTATGGTTGTCTGGAATAAATTGATGTATAGCATTAAGGCTACTTTTGTCTTCAAAATGCAACATTATTTTATTGCTTCATATATATTTGTATTGTCAGTAGCCTGTCCGGGATGGATGCGATTAGCAGGGGATCGGTCGTCTTGGCCTTCATTGAAAGAGTCCTGTGTCCAGCAGTGGACCGATCAGGGCTGATAATGATGATAATGATGATGATTGCTTGTAATATTTTTTGTAATGTGAAGTACACAATAAAGAATATGTCAGTCATTCATTCGTTCTTAGGGCATGCCTTTCTAACTGATGCCCATTAATGTGAATTAATGTCAATCTTACAAACTTGAAAGCTATTACAAAGTATTCATAATCAAAATCATATTCAGTGGCAACAGTAGCACATAAACCTTTTCTTTTTTTGTTGATGCGGGTATCGAATTTACGCGCCTTCACTGGCCTGGATGTGGTATATGGGGCTCGCGGTACATTATAGTACCGGACACCTACAAAAACAAAACCGCGAGTGCCATCAGTGCCGCCTTTGAAGAGGATCAGGGCATCTCAACGGCTTGTCAGCCACCTAAGGGCGGACTCCGCCTCCACAGATGGGGTTGTCCCGCACTACAGGTGAGTTACCCATCCTCGCCCCCGGCCCCGTGCACATTAGTGCCGCCTCATTTTTCTCTTGTGTCCCCTTTTCTTGTAAGAGGGTTACAAAAGACCGCCTCTTCCTCTTGCTCTTTAGTCGCCTCTTCTTATAAGGAGTTACAAAGAGGAACCACCTCCTCAGTTCAATTGGCATCGCATCGAATTTTAAAGAAACTGATCAAGGGCTTATAACCTTTATTTATAAATGAACTGTACAATGTTTAGTTTTGATTGGTGGATTTGAGGATGATGAGTGTTGTGAAAAAAAATTAATTAAAAGTATCATCATATATCATTTGCCCCCGCCTATGAAAAATAGTTATCAACATTGTTATATACAATAATGCGTAGAAATAAATATACTTGTCTGTCCATTCGTAAAGAAGAAAGCGGTTAAAGACCCGCTGATACAGCAGTGCTTTTCCGGCTATTAATTCATTAATGCATATTTCAATAAATCTCAATATCTCATTTCCACCGTAACCCCTGTTACGTTGCTCTACACTGGTGTATTTAAGTGAACATAAATGTTTTATAACTCGCAATATTTGATTCTCACAATTGCCTCACCATTTAGCTATGTGTGTGTTAACTTTTATACTTCAAATTCATAGAAAGTAGTAAATTGCAGCTTTATGTCCCGACCATTGAGTGTTATAACATCGATGGTCCCGACATCTACATGGAATCCAAACATTGGTGGGTGGAACCGGGGCATAAATAATATAAGGCAATGGATACTCATTGGCTGGTCACAAATAAATAAATTTTATTCCTTGTACAACAGTGCATACACCAAAAATTTTCTGACTCGGCTGTAAGTACAGACAAAGGACGTTTTAATATGTACACTGATACATTTTCTTTCTACTTGAAATGGCTTTGAGGACAAAAAGGGTTGATATATCTAACAAACCCTTGTCGGAATGTTATGTCGCAGTTAACTAGACACGCCCAGAGGCTGTGACTTCATCTTGTACCGTGATGTGGATATATGAATAATATATCGGCCATTCTCCTTCAAAGATTAGAACAGAACTGTGTAGTCAACGGAACTATTTTATGTTTTAGTATGTACAGTAACATTCTGTGAAAAGTCCGCAAGTGAAATTATTAAGACGATCTTGGTGCAGTAGCCTGTGCGGGGTGGATGCGAGTAGCAGGAGATCGGTCGTCTTGGCGTTCATTGAAATAGGCTTATGTCTAGCAGTGGGACTAATAATGTGAATGGTGTGGTGTGTGATGGTCATGATGAATTGAAATTATTATTAAATTAGATATGAGTCATGTTGCATGATGTTTCTTTACAATGGTAATATTCAGATCGATGTATCCATTTCATTACATTTGGGACAGTTCCGACAACATGTGGCAATTTTTCAGTTCCTCAGGGCGCGGCTACAACCATTCAACTACATAACTGCTTATTCTGTGGACGTTTGTAAGCCTCACTATTTACATGCCAAGAGATCTTGCCAATGAAAAAAAATTGGCTACAAAAAGATTATATAAACGCTGACACTGGTGACATATATTGAGCTAAACAAATTATTATAATTAACTAGGTAATAATAATAAAAAGCACATAATAATTAAAAAATACTCGAAAAAATATATTGTTGTCATTGCGTACCATTTATATTGAACCAATAGAATTAAAATATTTTTCGTATTAAAGAACGATTGAGCGATTAAAAATTCAAAACCTTAGCTATTTCGCGTCGAGAGATGTCCAGCCGGGAATATTAAAAACAATGTGAGCTGTAAACAAAGCAACCATTGAAATAAGCCCGGTATATTAGCCTCGGGGGAAGCGAACAGCACATACATTATGTAGCATATAAATTGAACATATAGATAAACTGCTATATTCATTATTGTACATTTACATGCTATTATTCGCATCGTTTTGTCTATTATTTGCATAATTACTATCATTATTAGCTCGTATAAAACTAACACATGGGAGGTGTATCGTTTTAATAATTGCAGCCATTTCAAGCCTATGAGGAATAAGATCTTTATGTTACAAAAAATATATATTAATGAGCTAGGCTGTAATGTTACGTGTGGTTTGTGAGTATTGCCGATGGTTCAAGAATAGAAACAACATTTAAGAAGCATACGGGTAATAATGTAAACACATCGTATGAAATCATTCTTTAAAAAAATCTACACCTGATATAAAATATATCTTGTAAGCTTATGTGAACGATCTTCTAAAAACCTACCGGACAGATTATTTAAATACAGTTCTCGCCAATAGATACAGCTAATCTCGTGGAAATATTAACTATATATAAGTTAAAGTAACAATAAAGCCCCTCTCATTAACGGGCGAAGTCGAACCAGATTGCTAGTATTGCATAAATGCCATTTTTGGCAAATTCATAATAAAGTGTCATTAACAATGAATAGGTTGTTTGAACATAATATTAAAATATAATCAAACATTCCATTACAATTTCATATCTGGAATCAGATTTACTTTACCCTAGAGACAGAAATGCGATGAAATGTAAAATTTCAATTTCACAGCGAGGTTTTTATTGTTGAAGATTGAGAACCGCTCGAATATAGTTTGGAAACAAATAAGCGACTTTCTCCGGGTTTCTCGTTTTTATACTAGACTTGATTTATCGCAGCTGTTTGTTGACAGGTCAAAAATGGCGGCACAATTCCTATCGCTTTGTAATTTTACACGCCATTTCGCTGATGACTGGTCGATATTAATAGCAGTATAGAGTGAAGTGGTTTTGCGGATATTTCGATGGTGTGCTATTGCTACTTTGCAGCCCAACTGGTCAGGCATGACAAGCGAGATATGTCTCATCACCATTATCTTTCCACTGCTGATCATCTCCACAGAAACTGTGGGGGGTTACGGGCATCGAGGCGAACCTCATAACCCGGGTTGGGTCGCAAGGGGACGACTATCCCCTCGGTAACAGGGCCGCCATAAAATTGCGGTTTGCCATCCTGGCTTTTGGCTCAGGGAAATGTAGGCCCATTTAGGGCCTGTGTGTTGTGGCTGTGGTGAGTAGCGATTGGGTGTGTCATGCGTGCGCATGTGTGATCCTCGTCCGGATCGCAGGACACGCAGTCCCTAGCCAGTAAGTCGCGTTTCATACACTTTGTGGGAATCTAATGGCCGAATGCGAAAATAGAGTGAAAATGTGACCTTTATCCAGTCCAGATTTTAGTCGAGGTAGTCAAACATTCGTTTTTGCTGTATGTCATGTTCATTGAAAGAGGCATATGTCCAGCAGGGGACCGATAAAGGCTGATAATAATGATGATGATTATGAATAAAATCTCTGGATAACTACCAATAAATGCACAATACTATACAGCCATGTGACTCAACGCACGCCATAATCTTAATAGAAGAATAGTATTATTTTTTTTAAAAGGCGGTACCATGCAATTGAAAATTACAGTGTTCTACATTAATTGTGGTTGAACAATTGAACTAATGCCATAACATTTCAAATGTACATTTCATGATGACCTTCGAAGTTATTTTTTACATAAATTATGTATTTTTTCATAGCCGCTTTTGGAGTGAAAATTGTTTGTAAAATAAAAATTTCCCCTGGATGTAATTAAAATTTTGTATTAATCCACTATGAGATTTAAACTGAAGTACTTATATTATGTTTTTCTTGCAATTGAGTTGATTTTAAATGAAATTGTGAGTGTAACCGTGATGAATAAATATGAATAAACTTCACTAACAAATTTTAAATTAAGTTTATTTTTGTGATTTGTATAGTATGTACTGATTAGGGGATGTAATCTCATGTTTTAATGTGCTTCCTATCATTAACAATTAATAAAAATATTCTAACATAAACGATTAAAAAACTTCATGTTTTCTGTAACATTAAGTCAATAATAACATTAAAGATTACTGTAATTTGTGTCCGATGTGTTCACATTACATAAATAAATTTAACATAAATTTGATATACGTT
This sequence comes from Eumaeus atala, assembly GCA_017140195.1. NCBI lineage: Eukaryota > Metazoa > Arthropoda > Insecta > Lepidoptera > Lycaenidae > Eumaeus > Eumaeus atala. The sequence continues at coordinate 102,561 of JAFELO010001300.1, read as the reverse complement.
TAATGGTTTCATTTCAATGCTAAAGTATTTTCCTGTTCTGTTGTAAGAATTGAATGCTTTGGAAATAGTTGGCTGTCGAAACGCGAAGGAAGAGCGATGATTCTCGCTCGCTACTCTCCTTGCAACAATGTTGAGTTAAAAAATCGATTTGCAATACGATTTCAAAAATGCAAGTAAATTTGTTTAGAAAAGTAATCACTTACACTTGAAGTTTGTTTTTAATGTTGTTTAAGTTGACATGAAGAATTGATAATTCCTAAACAAATTATTTTCGTTTGTTACCTTATTATTTAAGTCATCAGGGGCTTGCATATCCATAACGACGGCTTAAACAATAATTATGAATAATTTAAGTCTGTAGAGACAATATTGCATCGCTACGTTATCTCTGCCTATCCCATTAGGCAACTGGCGTGAATGTGTTGTTGCTATTTAATTTGGTATTGTATATGATAGGTCCTTAGTTATCGCGATCTGTTTCAATTATATTGCATCATCATCATTACTATCAGCCCCTATCGGTCCACTGCTGGACATAGACCTCTTTCAATGTACGGCATGACGACCTATCTCCTGCTACTCGCATCCATCCCGGACCGGCTACTGCACGAAGATCGGATTCCCACCAGGTGAATGGTCGACCAATACTTCGTTTCCCTAAACGCGACCTTCACTCCAGAGCCTTACTGGCCCATCAGCCGTCTGTTCTTCTGAATTTGTGACCAGCCCATTGCCACTTAAGCGAGCTTATTCTTCGCGTGATACGAGCGTGCCTTATGACTTGGTCACGAATTATATCGGACAAAGAAACACCAATGCATCTATGACCCATTAATTTATATCTGCCATTAAAGTATTCTTAACCATGCGCCGATCAAGTATATGTACGGGCCGACTGGTGAAACATTGCCATCACTAATAGACGTGAAACATTCTATTTTGTATGGTTAAGATAATATCTCCGAAGAAAGCACAAAGGGACTAAAATTGCAAGACTGGAGTAATAGCATCTTAGCTTCCCCCTTTCGAAGGACGTTTATTTAGGAATAAAACAGAATTTACACACGCACGAATTTTTATACGTCTATAATAATGACAATATAATTAAAAACGTCTACCGTTACATTAACTCTTGTTGGCCTATTGGAATATCGGCATTGTAATTATTCGGATGGTCGTAAAAAGGCTCCGATTCTCGTTTGCCCCCTATACTATAAAAAACTTCATCTACCATAGATCTTAATTATTATGAATCCAATGCATCAGTTTTACCGCTGCATAAAAACCACAATCAGCCGACATAATACAAGTAACTGTTATATTAAAGCAGCGACAACAGTTGTTAATTTAAATGAGTTAAAATAAGTCGTTACAAAATACATCACTCAAAATGAAATGTTAATTAAATTATAAATTCAAATGTAATTTAACGGCAAGTAGAGCTAGTAGTAGACTGAACAAGGGATGGAGACAGTCATTTGATTTCAAAGAAATGAATTATAACAATTTTCATTTTAATATTGTTGTTTTGGGATTTCAATGTGAAGTGATAAAATTAGATTGTACCGGGGTAGGCAGCCCCTGGTACCCTGGCTGTTGGTAACTGTCGCGAAGTTGTGTTGTTGTTGGATAAAATTAGGTATATTACAAGAATCTGCTACAGGGTCTAGTGATAGGCATGTTCAACTCACAGCCGTGAGGTCCTGGATACGAGTCGGACCAAAGTGTTAGTACGATTTTTCAATTTCTAATAACAGTCCAGAGTCAGGGAGTTGGCTATGTTACACTACTGTGCCTCGGAGAGCACTTTAAGTCGTCGGATATGTGCCTGATTTCTCACCAGTCCTTGTTGGATCCACCAGTTGGATCGCCCAATCGGAATAGAACAATGTGGCTGAAATTGGGCTAGGACAAACATTATTATAACAATATGGGAATATTGGATTCCTATTAAAAAGTAAACTTAGTAATATAAATATTAAAAAGTAGTGCCTTGCTGTATTGCAGCGGATTTGTGCCAGCACGACCGGGGAGTTACCTCTACTCTATATATTAATAAAAAATAACACACGTTGTGCAAAAGAGAATAGA
>JAFELO010001300.1:87142-99816 GCA_017140195.1 Eumaeus atala | reverse complement strand
TGTGGTCATACGTACAAAAACTTAATTATTTTGTGGCTAACATCTTAAAACGCCGTGCAATAAGTTAATAGTTTTTTATAGTATAGAGGGGACAAACGAGAAACCGGAGCCTATCAGCGACTACCGACGTCCATGAACATCAGAATAATTATACCGATGCGTTGCCCTCTTTTCCACCTCTCCCCAAAGGGCCACCGGCTACTCAGAAACGGCACGAATCTCGACACCGTAGGTGTCACTTTACGGCAGTATCAAGTGAGCGATAAGCACCTTCCCGGTCTTGCGGGCCCAGTTGTGTTGCACAGGAGGATGTAGTGTCCTGCACCATGCATGGCGCCACCTCCTATTCTGCGGCATGGCATTAAATCTTTCAAAAATATCTATCTATGGCACTAAAGACACCAACTTAGGTCCCATTTTCTTGTTCGCTATTGTAGTGTCTGTGCAAACAACCATTCGCTCCAAATCGCTTTAGACAATACAGAATCAACTTACGAGACTAGAGCTCATACGATGCTCGAGCTCTATCCCGATAATTTAAATAGAATAAAAACGTTAGCGGAGCGAAGAATGAGTTATAAGAGTTCTTTTTCGGTAAGTGGACTTAAAATGTGCCTCTACATTTACATGCTTCGCTCATACGGACTTCACAAATTATCAATAATACAGTTGCTTTCTACAAACAATTCCTGTTCACCCTTGATTAAATGCCAACCTAAGAAGACTTCATTATTGTTTTCGTAAATAATTTTAATTATTAACCTTTTCTTGTAATTAGTACGGCACCCTTTTTCATTAGTGAAATATAATTGCAGGGCACAACACAATGGGGCCAACCTTACCTCTTTGTTTGATCTAAAAGTATTTTATTTCAAATAGGATTTGATAAAAAGATTCTATGTTTTACCTTACATATACTATATAATAAGATTTATAGCAACCATGGTCATGGGTGGAATGTAAAACTTCTGAAACTTTAGGCTAGTTAATAATTAAATAAACCGCGATAAAATCCGTAACAGTAGTTTCATTGTAATGAGTTATATTCGCGTAAACTTAAGACATCAAAAAATGTCAATAATATTTATTTTGACAAAAGCCGATATACGAGTATACTTTTCAACTGTAACGGATTCAGAGATTTTACGCTTAGCGTTTTATGTTTTTTAATGATATAAGTGATAAGATGTAAATGGACACCTCGTATATAAGTATATATATGTAAGCTCTTGTTGATTTATAGCACTTTATAAATAAAAACTTCTGCACGCTTTGAACAATAGCGGTTTTTATAGTTCGATTTCAGTAGACGAATTTGAGAATGGATTTAAACCATTGTTTTCGTGGACAGGTGTTGAAAGGTCGACATTTGCTTGTTTTCAAATATCAATTTTCAATACTAGAATATATTTGGTTTTTATACCCGGATCAAGTTCACATAGGTAATCTGTTTCTTTTTTGCAGTAAAGCTCTTTTAGAATATGTGTTTTGGAAATCGATTATACGAAAATGTTTTAAGAGGAGAATACTAACTTATTTATTTAATTATTTAGCAGTAGTGCCATTCTACTTTACAACAGAATTGGGCTGGCACGTCCGTTGAGAACTATTTCGCTCGCATACTACCGTCTTAAAATGATTACTATACTGTTGAGTTTCGTGCGGAATGTGAGGAACCCAAAACCCATTTGTGGGGATGGGGTGAAGGAACCATTTTACATATGTGAATCTTGATGAAATGTATGGCTAGTTTTTTAGGGTTCCGTAGGCCACAAGGCATCATCATAGTTTCATCATGTCAGTCCGTCCATCTATCCATGGTTTAGTTCCAAAACTAGAAACTATTGGCACTAGCAATTTGTAATATGGCATATATTCTTATATGTTAATCACGCCGATAAAGCAGTAAAAAGAAAAACTTGAAAAAAAAATTAAAAACACATCTTCACGCAAGCTCCCTAATACCTTTAGGGTACCTTCCCTAAATATAAAGTGGGAATGAAACTTTTCTTAGTCTCTCCACAGTGTGAAGTATCATTGGATAGGACTTCAAAGAAATATAAAAAATATTGGAAGTATGTATATATATTCGTGTGTTACTAAGCTTCCAATTTTCATTAGAATCACGTTTAGGGGCCCTCTACCAACACGATATTAGAAGCCCTGGCTAACATCATTCCAATTACTTTGTCATTAATAAATGACGAGACGTTGAATTGGTACACTCATATGTCATTCTCGGATACATGCATGAGTGTCGCATCAGTTAGTCTCTGGTTACCTGCATCTAATTCGTAACTTCGTAACAACGTCTTAGCTTAGACCTCATCTGCCGACGGAACGAGTTTATGCTATTCTATTACGCTTCTTTGTTAAATATTAGCTCACGAAAGCAACTTGATATGATACTTTTATTTTTATATTATTTTTTAAATATTCCAAAGCTGTAAGAAAAAAAAATGTTGGAAGATAATTTATTAACCTTGTTTATACGTAGTACTTCATCTTGTAATGGCGTATTTTTTGTCCTAGTGATTATGGGGCGAAAGCAGTACATAGAAAAAAGATTATTCGAGACATTCTGTACAAATATGTTTAGTCGTTTTTTCACTAAAAAGTTGCAAATATACGGGCTTTTACATATTATAATATAATATTATACTAGATTTAAAAAGGCCACATGAACCCTTTACTATTCAAAGATAACGTTTTATGTTCGCAAAAGAGTTTGTATAGTCCCTGTTTTACATAATAGCTCGTTCACTTTAAATATAAGGTTATTGTTATTAAATGTATTTTAAAGAATCATACAGATTAGAAATTTAATTGTGTTATTATAGAAATATACAGTCAGTATTTAAAATTGTTCATTACACTTAGTACAGGATAAAGATAAACTTTATCTTTAAATTATGCAGGCAAGCAATTACTTTTTCTACCTAATTTTTGCCTAATTTTATTTACAAAATTTTTGTAAATATATGGGGATTTATCACGTCATATTCGAACATTATACAAGTCCTTCAAGGACAATTAGCCGTAGATAGCCTCCCAACAGGATCACCGTCTCACGGAATATGTACTTACGGGACTTCGATGTAGTAAAGGCGTTCGATAAGGTCTGGCACCAGGGCCTCATCTACAAGCTGTACCAACTGGAACTACCTAGAGAACAGGCGGTTCCGATTCAGAGTGGAGGGCACACTGTCCTCCCCCCGCACAGTCAGAGCCGGGGTTCCGCAAGGCTCTGTACTATCCCCAACCCTCTACAACCTGTACACCAGCGTCCTACCGCGACACCCAAGCGTACAGCTGGCGATGTTCGCGGATGACACCGCACTGTACATAAGAAACGTTCCCAGAGAGGGAGCCAGACTACCCCAAAGGGCCGTCACCGACCTCGGCGAATGGTTCTTGAAATGGAGGATAGAGGTGAACGCGGAAAAGAGTAAGTCGATACTTTTCACCCAAACCAGATCGCGCGACAGGAAGAGCGGAGACGGTCAAATATCGAGATACTGCGTCACACTGAATAGATCGATAGACTTCCGGAATCACAACGATAGAGTTATAAAAAAGGCGCAATACGTCCTGTTCAAACTCTATCCTCTGATAAACAGAAGGAGCAAAATGGCTAATAGACATAAGCTCACTTTGTATATCTCATGCATTCGATCGATTTTGTCATATTGCAGTGCCGCATTCGCGCACATATCTCCCCAACAAATACATCGTTTGCAGAAATTGCAAAACAGGTTCCTGCGTACGGCTAATGGTTGCCCCTGGTACATACGCAATATCGATCTACACTGTGACTTCAAACGGACCTCGATTAAGGGCCACTTTAAAGAACTCTCTCAAAAGTTCTTCGATAGAGCCCTGAATCACCCGAATGATCTAATAAGAAAGACGTCGGTGTACGATCCGACGCTAATAACCGAGTCCCGATATCGTCGGCCGAAGCACGTATTGCACGACGCCGACGACGCGATAGCCGTAGCAGTTGCTAAGTCTACCTTTGCACACAAGCAAAAACACACCCAGACACGCATCCGCAGTAAAATGCCAATAGGGCAAACCCACGGATTGCAGGTTTTAGTCGGTAGTAGGTAGTAGTTATAGCTACACGACCTGACCCGACAAACTCTTCAGGCCCCCTTGGGTCGGTTGGACAGTGCATAAATGCATTCTCTTCCTGCTAGAACCAATTCGATATACACCGCTCGTACAGGTCGAGCATTGAAACCTTGCATTTAGTTACACAGCTATAAGACATATGACTAACAGAATGACAAAGTCACACACCACTTACGGAAACGAGCCCGGGTTCGAATCCGTAAGACGTGAGCTTAGATAAAAGTAGAAGTAGTAAAACGCGATCTTAGAGAGCTCTAAAAATAAAAATTAAATTATTATCACGGCTTCTAGCCGATTTGAAGCGCAAATCGACCCCACCCGTAGAGGGTGGGGGAGGAGACCGGCCTCCTCTGACAAGCCAAACCGAAAGACGAGCTCAACTATCCTTATACACGTCCCGTAACATTAAACGGCATCGTGCGCGTGCCGTCCCACTAGTGTGGGGAGGGGGACCGCTTCCCCCTTTTCGGTCCCAAAAATAATTACTGTAGGGTAATGTCCACAAAAATTCCGGTTTACATCTTCCCATCTGCGGGAAATGAGGGGTGTCTGTCCCCCTAACGTCTACCTAAAACCTGAAGACAAAAAAGTCTTCCGCAGACACGACGAACTGTAGGGGCGAGGGCAACAGCGCTGCTAACAGTAATAGGTCCCTTCGAAAAAAAAAATTGCCGTAAATTTTACTATAAAAAATATTATGTGTTTATGTCCTTCTGCTTCTTCTTGTAGTCTATGAGCCACGTGCAGACCAAGATACATTTTCATGACCAAGCTCTTATAGGGCGATAACTTGTAAAATGATTCAGAGAGGCGCAGAAGGATTTCTAGGGAACGACAACCACCGCGACGTGACTGGTCGCCTCCCACACGCGTTTAAAAAGTCAAAGTCACTTCCTCAAATTGAAAATTTAGCAGTATATAATATTATCTTGGTGGAATGATTGAGAGTTGATGTTCTGGAGGGATACTAGAGATTTTTCCCTTCGTTCAATCAATAAAAAAGAGAAATATACGAGTATCTTCTATATATAAGTTTATAAGAGCAAAATAGATCCCAGAAAGTTTGTCAACATCCATTACAGTCCTGAAACCGATTGTTGAACAGGTAGATTTTTGTAAAAATCACTAAAAGATCTGTAAAATGTTGACAAAATAATTAATTCAAACAGGAATACCAATTTAATATCCAAATTCCAATAATATAAACATCAATAAAAAAAAAACCCTAGTATCCGCCAGGTCGCATATGCGCTGTGTTTTCATATTATTTGTAATCGTATTTATTTTTGTAGGAACATTTGTATAGATTATCCGCAGAAATAAACAATAGGTACGGTATGGAGGACTGCGAGGGAGCGATAACGGGCGAGCGTGCAGGGGAATATGTTAGTGACAGTTACTTTTAGCTGATCTGGACTCTCTGAAGCTTACGCGATGGGCTATTAACAATATCAAAGGAGCTAAGTTTAGAGGCGACTTTTCTGCACGCAGCTAGACACAGTACAGTCGGATAGATAAATCTAATATAAGGAAGTCTATAAATTCAAGTATATTTTTTTATGAAACCAGACTGTTACTGATATAGTCTGCCAAAATCTGGTACAAAAGCACATAAATATTGAATTGAGGTCACAGATCTTCAACATAAACATGGAAGGTAATATTGAAAATACCACTATTTGCAATATATAAATTAGAATGTAACATATCTTAACTAAATCAACACATGTATGTTGATCCATACATCCATCTAAGCTTTCCAATATTTACTAAGGTGAAATGAATTGATATAGATATGTAAGGCCATATAACATAATTTTATGTAAGTAGTTGTTTACGATTTTTTATATTATTTTGTCATGGTAACCGAGAAGACGATGAAAATGTTTAGAATTAGAGCCATTATATTAATGATAATAAAATTAAGAACAAAACTGTGTCCTTAATCTTTATTTTTGTATAAAGAAAAAAAATTTGATGTTACGATGTTTTGAGTGAGTAAGAAATTACTTTATAAATCACATTACATATTAAAATCTATATGACGAATATAACACCTGGTTAAAGTAATATCATATTTTACCTTAATTAAAGTGCCTATACGATGACAAGTGAAGCTCAGCAACCTCGAAAGGCGCATTCTGTGAGAAAGTCACAGCGCGTTAGCTATAACTTCATAACTTTCAGGACTAAATTCAACAGGATTCTCCTTTAAATATTTAAATGAAAATGGCTTCGAGACTGCTAATTTATTGAAGGGTGTACTTGAAATCGTATCTGAAAGGAATACTTAAAAGCAACTTGTACCTGTTAGCTACAATATTTTTATCCTTAATGTAGTCAAAATATTTATTTTCACTTTCCAAAACTTAATTTATAGACCGTAAATTTTATACAAATAAGAAGCGGTACGAAAAATCGTTATAACTTTTTTAATGCACACCGGAATATATCCTTTTTTCAACGACTGTCCTATGTCAAGACGTCCGACTTTTTCCTGTTCTGTACTTACCTGGACCAGCTACTACACGATATACGGGACACCCAAAGGATATCCACTGACTTCAAATGGATTCATTTTCTGGTCCCACTATTTTATAATAAAACTTGAACTTGAATATATCAATCGAACATTTTTAATCCATTGTCGAATACAGTCGAGCAGTTTTATGTTTGTATTGGAGATAGAAATTGAAATTTATCTGTACGCTGCCGCAACGAAGGTTAAAACGAAAACATACCTATATAGATATATAGATTTATTTAATATATGGAGAGATTCAATAAGAAATGTGTAATTTATAGAATGATAAAACAGTAAGTAATATGTAAACATGGCTTCTTAACTTAGGACTGGTCCGCAAGTTTGCGGTAAGCTCAACGGGCTAATGAACGTGCTATGTTGGATGTTTCTCTTTCCGACATAATTGGTGATGAAATCATAAGGCAGAGAAGTAAGGTATCCGATACAACGCGACAAATAAGCTCGCTGAAGTGGTAATGGGCTGGTCACACACTCAGAAGAACCGATGGCAGATGGGCCAGTAAGGTTCTGGAGTGGAGGCCGCGTTTAGGAGAACGAAGTGTTGGTCGACCGTTCACCAGGTGGGAAGACGATCCGTGCAGTAGCCGGTCTGGGATAGATGCGAGTAGCAGGAGATCGGTCGTCTTGGCGTTCATTGAGAGAGGCCCATATCTGGCAGTGGACCGATAAGGGCTGATAATGAAGACGATGATGAAGTAGTCTGTATTAGTAAATACTTATCTTACGCAGTAAGTATATATATATGGACGGAAATGGAAAAACGGGGTGAGGCAGTGCGGAAAGGTTATTAATATTGACGCATAATTAGGACGGCCAACTGAGGAGCTGCGGTCAGGTAACATGACCTAAACTGTTTTTGCAGTAACTTCGTTTAGAAGGATAAAACGTTGGTCGTTTACGCACAAAAATATTCTTAGCAACACGGCATTACAATTTATGCTGCTCTAAACACACAAATCCTACCTTAATCCACGTAACATTTTATCCTGAAAAATTTTAACCTCTAACGATAATGTGAGTAATGGGTGGGATTATGCGAGTGAGACAAAAAGTAGTACAACACCTAGTCAAACTTGAGCGAGTGTAATCAATTTTAAATGTTCAACGTTTCCTAGAAACCCGCATTCGACCTACATTCTTTATTTACTTTTAATGACTATTTTTTTTTTTTTGCATTTGCTTTTTATTTTGTATACATGTGTACATTGTAATAGCAAATATACGATATATCATGATTATAAAGTCGGTAGTGCCATGCTGCATAGGAGGAAGTAATGTCATGCATAGTGCAACGGAATTGGGCCGGCATGACCGGGGAGTTATCTCTCGCTCACGTAACACCGCCGTAAAGTGACATCTTCAGTGTCGCAATTCGTGCGGTTTGTGAGTAGCCGGTACCCCATTGATGGGCGGACGAAGGAGGGCAACGCATCGGCTTAGTAATTATGTAGATTTTCATGGGACACGACAATAGTCGTGAAAAGTCTCAGATTTCCCGTCTACCCCCTATTCTATACAAAAATATGGAGATCATATTCCCATATGGTCGGAACATCGATCAAAATTCTGACAGATTGTATGAGAGTAGACGGCCCATTGGGCTATATGAATCTTCAAGAGTGGTAATTAAGATTTTGTCTACAGTCGACAAGGTGGGATCTCATCAAATAATCAGCCCTAGTTGTTTGTGAATTATCAAAGCGTCTGACATCACTATACTTTATCATCATTTCGTCCCTATCAGCCCTTATCGGACCACTGCTGGACATAGGCCTCTCTCAATGAACGCCAAGACGACCGATCTACTGCTACTCGCATCCATCCCGAACCGGCTACTACACGGTGATCGTCTTCCCACCTGGTGAACGGTCGACAAACATTTCGTTAGAGTTGTAGTGTGCGGTTCTAGGCGAGGTGGGCTCACCTCACCCGTTTTGTTTAATCTGTTTGGCCTGGGGCCTGTCATTGGAGTTGGCCTATGAGGATAAACATGATCATCATATATAAAAGACACCAGAGGGAAAATGTTAGATTTAGGATTTTAATATGACATAAAAAATACAGAGATGTCCCAAACGGAACATTCTCTAAAGTCTCTCGGACCTATCCAATATGTTTACAAAGTTTAAATTATGGGGGACACTTTTTAACAGAGCACACTTTTTGTTTTTGTTTTAATAACGTTTTAAACGTAATGTTTGGGAACAAAGTAAGTTAAGCTTGTGACTAAAAAAGGTCGAGTTGCAACAAATTTTATAATTTTTAATCTGCACTAAGATTTTATAAAATCTAAAATATATTTTGTAATATAAAATGAATTTAATTGTGATGCGAAGTCAGTAAACCTGTTAAGTAAAGCTGCAACGGAAACTAGCACGAAAGTCAGGATCAATGGCAAATTGATGAACTAATATTCCATTTATTGAAGTCAGTAAAGTTGTGATTTAGTTCTGAGAAATTCTAGGTAGTCTGTAATAGTTAATGCCATGCTGGTTGGTAGCGGAACTGGGCCGGCACAACCGGGAAGATACTTCTCGCTCACATGTCTCTGGCTTGCTTTATGTCGTGAAATATTTCTGTTAATAATGATCATTATCCCTTCCACTACTACAATACATAAGGGATCTCTAGTCAAGATCAGCGCAGTTTACAACTACTTCTCGTATTAAACTTTGTACAAGATACTTCAAGGAGATCGTCATCCCACCTTGAACATCTGCATTTGATCATGATGAAATGATCTCATCTTGATGAAGTATACTTTGTCTTTATCTATATTGCTTCATTCTATAATATATATAAACCTTATCTATTGGCGAGGAGGCCATCAATATCAAAATATTACCGCCATATTTTATCTTCAAGGCCCCTGTCCATGAAACTAAAAAAATCGTATTGGACCAGACAATATCAAATTCCTTCCTTTAACGTCGCCTTGAAGTCATTTTAAAAATATATCTGCATGCATGCCATTGGAATGTGGAAACGCATGTGGAAACCGAACATCGATTGTGATATGTAAAAAATTCCAATCGTCCGTGAATATTTTCCTTTGCTAAATCTCTTTCAAAAACCATGTCAAAGGTAAAACCAAATTTGTGTGGAATCTGAACTATTTAAAAAAAAACACACAAAGTTTCCAAACAATGAATTGCGATCTGGTGTTGGTATTTGTTTTATAAAATATTTTGCATCGTAATCCATTGAGAGCAACAACGTATTGTTAAAATAAAAGAAAATTACATTTTATAGAGTTCATTCGATTTTCACGGAACATCTTCAACAATAAACAAAGGGCAACAACAAAGAACGAAGGTAAAAAAACATAAAGGGCCGATTTGCATAGATTTGGGAAATGGATCTGTTTAACTCCGCTAAGGTTAAAAACATAAAAGGCTAAAAAACAATTTGCATAGATTTAGAAAATGTGTCATCCGCGAACCTTGTTTTTGTTATGTTAAACATATTACACCTTTAAAACTTTCCAGAATGTCCATTAAAGGATTTTAAAGGATTAACCAAGTTCCCTCGACCCGGGACAAGCGTCGTTCGTATGTATTTTGTTTTCACGTCCGCTGGTGTAAATTTAACTCCTTGTGACTTAAAGTGGCAAGCCTATTAATATTAAAATGTGAAAATTTTAATATTTTTGTTTTTCTAGTATATGGGCGCAAATTGGAAGTTGAGGCGCCAACTTCTGGTTCTTGGAAGTGTGCAGGTCCAACTACCACTTCTACATAATTGATGTGTCCTTCCTTCTCACCGCTCCAATGGGCAACCAGAAAGTCACAAATCGCAGTAAACGCGACGGCACAGCTGTCACATAGCAGCACGTGAACCAGCCTAATTCGGCCGCAACCGCAGGATTGCCATCCTGCTAATACTACAAAATTATTTTTGTCTATTATTCCTTCACGCAAAAACTGCTGAGTAATTTTAAATCTACCAAATAAAAATGTTACAATCTGTAGTTTGAAAAACAATGGGATCAAAAGTACCAGTACATGTTTTATAAATGTATTTAAATGAAAACGTTCAAACGATAGGCATTAAAATCTCCCCTATACAAACAGGAAACGATTCTCATAAGCTTCTCTTATATAAGGACGATTGAATTGAAAATGTTTCGGAAAGAATATGCAAACGCACGCGCCACACTCACATTGTCGTAACCTCATTGGCAATAGCAAACTTATTCTGAGTTTGATTCTATAAAAAGCCCGGTGTCGACAACACTTATACACTGCCACACAATTGTGCACTCTACTGTAAATTTATAAGAGTTGACATTGGTTTAATATGCTGAAGTCTCCAACGTTGATTCATATCCATTAAGAAGATTTTAGATATTCTTCATATTAAAATTATTTACAGGCTTGTATAAGGCTTATATTTTCTTGATTTATATTCGCTTCTTCGGCACTATATATCTATTATCACATAACATAATGAGGTGACTTATTTATACACCGCTATATCTCTATAAATAGGAATATATCTATAAATAAGAAATACGAGTACCTATTTTAAAGCGTGAAAACCATATGAATTGGGTTTATTCATTGCTACTTACTACACAAATAAATAGTTATGGAATATTACCTGACATAATTAGAAAAGAACATAATAGAAGACATTTGATACTATTAAATTCACATTATTTTAATTTAACTATAATATTTATAGAAACAATTCATTTACATAATCCCCGAAGCTTTCCACTTTTACATGGAAGTGAAAAATCTGTCAAACGTGCTACCATCGATGCATATCTCGCCGGCTAAGCAAAGCACATGAAATGCATAATCATCATAATGCATCTAGAAATCACGCTCAACCGAAAACGGGATCGAATGCAAATGATATTACTTTTATCGCGAAGGGGGACGCTGCAATAGAGTCGGTATGATATAACTGTAAAGGTGTGTACATAACATTTCAAATTTGTGTGGTGCATTATTAATGTGCAAAGAAATAATTGTTACTTTAATAACTATTACTTTACGCGCCCGTGATAAAATTATAATAAAGTGCCCGTGATGAACAAACAAGTGGCAGTCATGGTTGTAGGTAAATAATTACTTACAACCGCATTTTTAAATGAAAATATAACCTATTATAGATGTGATGAAAGGGAAATCTAACTTATTATATACTTATAAATTTTCAAATCAAAATGTGATTTTTGTCTTGAAGAATAATATGTTATATTGTATTGAAAAATAGGTAGCATACATTTGATGCGCTGAGGAGCGTATTTTAATAATAATGAAAAGATTAAGTATATCGCGATTCCTGCTGTAGCTATTGAAAAAAATGTTGTGTTTCAATTTTTTTATGTGCACAAAATATTTTAAAAACGCCAACTTCACAAACGTACATCATAAATGTGTGTAAAACTTTTAAATTATGATTCATGTAAATTTTTAAAACTGTTATTCCTAAGTGGAAAGTTGAAAAACATTTTTAATCCCAGTGTAGGAACACCTTTGATAATATTTCTCTTTTATAAAGCGTTCCAAATATTTCCACTTTAAATTTTACTGATATTTTAGCATAATTATGTTTAATGCAAATAACGTTTTACGAACAAGGGCGTAAGTGGTCTAGTGGTTAGCACTTCAGGGTTCCACTTGGGTGGTCCAGGATTGAAACCTGGCTTACAAGGTGATGTACCAATGACTTTTTCTAACTTAAGTACATTTTGTGAGCGCTGGATTCACCGTAGTGAAGGAAAACATCGTGAAGGGGTCCAGATTCGTGTATTCTAATTCGACCTAATCTAGGATTAATCCAGGCTTCTTCGATATCATTTATATAATATAGAGATACTATAGCCTCTTTCGGTCTCAACCTAATTTCGATTGTTCACTGGAAATGGTTATTTATCAATGAGAGACAAAAGTACCTATTTATTTAGGGAATGTGTTGAAGAGAATGTCATATATGGGTGAAAGCAGAAAGAATTTCGGGATGACCTGTTACATTAATG
>JAFELO010001300.1:48125-86874 GCA_017140195.1 Eumaeus atala | reverse complement strand
GAAGACAGTACGCTCCGTTCGATTAGAATCAAACAGAGCTTGCTTCCCTGCCCACAAGACCGGTTAATCATTTTAAAAAGACAATTGTTTGAATTTTGGTTACTTGAAAATGGTGAATAATGGTGAAAGCGTCACGAAAAGTGTGATGGAATGGGGGCGAGGTCCCTTATTTTGATTTTTTAGGTTACTTCATAAATTTTTTTCTCAATGATCGATATACGCGCATATAAGAATACAATTTGGTGGTTTTATATAAAACACGTTTGGGTATTAATCATTATCAACCTTTATCTATAATATATTCATATTTATATTTATATAATTTGTCTTCGTGTAACGACACCTCGTGAGTTTCTTACATCTCCATCGTCATCATTATCAGTCCTAATCGGTCCACTGCTAGACATAGGCATCTTTCAACGAACGCCAAGACGACCGATCTCCTGCTACTCGCATCCATTCCGGACCGGCTTCTGCATGGAGATCGTCTTCCCGCCTGGTGAATAATCGACTTACACTTCGTATTCCTAAACGTGGCCCTCTCTCAAGAACCTTACTGGCCCATCTGTCAAATGGTCTTCTGAGTGTGTGGACCTTTGCACCGCAGAGCTTGAACACCAAAGTCTTCAACCAATGCGTTCTCCCCGTGATGACGTGAACCACGGACTCTTCATTTAGTACTAGTCCGCAAGTTTGCGGTAGCTCAACGGGCTATTGAACGTGCCATGTTGGGTGTTTCTCTGTGCGACGGAATTCGTAACGAAGTTTCCTATATCATTGAACATAAATTCTACGGTAATTATATATAAAGTGTGTACGTACGGTTTTATTTCAATTTTACAAAAGCTTAATAATATATGGGCTGCGGGAAATGTAAGCGTCCCCTGATTTTGCTTATCGTTGCGCTTTTGCCCGAGATCTATTCGGGATACTCCGGGGTAAATTGATTGAAAAATATTATGAATAACAGATTACACACCCTTATTAATTATGTTATGAACTAAGTTTATCTTTTCAACAATATGTTTATTAGAGTTCACAAATATAATTATAATTGTACTTGTAAATAATGTGGAGTTTATAGCTCATCAATAATTTAACATTATTTTATAGTCATTATAATATATGAGTATGATGAAACCTATATACGGGTCCGGTGGCAGTAGTACGAGCAGGTTATCTTTTACATCGTCGCGCTGGTATTATTTTTTCTAACAGTCCAGATATTGAAACCTGTCTGTAACACATTCATAACGATGTGTCTGAACACTCGTCAAAATCAAGATCTTACTCAATCTGTATAGAATGTACAGTAGTTATTTAAACAAATCGTATCGAAAATATCGAAATATTCAATTTACTTCTTATAACAAGAAGGATAATTCGCAAATGAAATTGTTGTGAAATGCTCTAAGTTTGTTGTAAAATATATGTCATAACGTCTGCTACTTCGTGATGGGAGCAGGTCATACCAACATCGTATCGCCGCAATAACAACATCGCACAAAGCGGAACACACCGTCCGCTTTTCACCGCGGCTCGAATCGATTGACTGGTTATTGGCCCAACTGTGTCTGAAAGGTACATTCAAATTCGCTAACATTACCGACGGTTATGTTCACAAATGCAGGATACTGAATAAATTGTGTCACATTTGACCATTCTGTATGTGATCAGTTTATAAGAAGGTAGCGAATTTTTGGTGTATGTACTGATAACGCCCGGGGAATCTAGTTCCTCTCTTTTACCTTTTGATATTCAATTTACATGCGAGCCCTACATGCAGTATGCTTGCATGTAAATAATACTACCAAGAATTTGTTAACCGATCACTTTTTGAGAATGACGTTCCATTATCTGACGATGGAAGATGACCCATCGTGAGGTGACACCTCCCATCACTTAGAAACATATAACACCATCTTTTACAACGCATTTAAATATGTATATAATTAACGTAGTAATGACATTAATAGTATTAATATATGTTAAAGAAAACAGAATCAAAATATACCATGACATTAAAGTAGATTATAAAACTCAAGCGAAATATTGAATTAATAAGACGTCATCATTTGTTCCGTCTTCCATTAATTATAAAGCAGATTAATGTGTGAGCATTAAAAACGGGGATTATATCCTTTGAGCTGAAAGGAATGTTTTTTTAACATTGTATACGTCAGAGTAACGAAAGGACACATCAAATTATCATTATGTTGAGTTGAAAAAAAGTCACGAGGCGGCATGTCTGTCACTGTGCGTCAGTATGGTTTGAGTGAGAGGTACCTCCCACCTGGCGCTGACCTGATACGGCCATGATTTAGTTTGGTACTAACTCCTACAATTTTTTTAAAACGCATCATCCACTTCTTTATCAACCATTCTCGGTCCACTGCTGGACATAGGCCTCTTATAATGAATGCCGAGACGACCGAACTCCTGCTACTCGCATCCATGCGTCTACAATACGCATAATATGCTCATTAAGTCAGTTACTTGATTTTCATACTATTTTTATCAGATAGGTAGCATGATTGAAATAACATACATTCTAACCACTCCAACTCGTAAAGATCGGCACTTCATTTCCCACACGGTTGTGAGAGAATGAGGTCAAAAAATCTGTTTTATTTTTTTCAAGCCATAAACCATAATTAGTTTTCCCGCCCATGTGATAACTTATTGAAACACTCTGGAAAACAATTCATGTGGGATTCCTAAAAAATAAGGATTTTAATGTAAATACAGATATTTGTAACATGAAGTAATATACTTCGTAACTTCTCTGGCGTAGATGAAAGACGAGGTTAGAATCTAACATGTTTGGCTATTTTTTTTATTATATATTAAAAATAAAATCATTATTATTGATAATTATTATTATAAATTATTAATATGTCCTAAAAAGGTTTTACATACGCTCTTGCTCATGCGATCTCAAACATTTTCATTCCTCTCCAGACAAACAATACTATAATTATATCTTCATGAATTATTAATATGTTAATAATCCTTCACTAACTTCATGAATAAATAAATCACCATAAAATTAATATCAATATAATCTGTTATATAGATCCATAAATATGTATGTAACGCTTTGACCAAACGCTTAGAACATTAGATGTGTATTTCAAAATATTATTCCGTAAGACCTTTTCCCTTCGGAACTATAAATTCGATGCAGACAATGTATATTTTGGTACGCAATTTCCTGCACTTTCCAAGGAAATGATCGCACAATGCCAAGAATAGGGGTGTGCTAGCCTTGTTTATTATTTAACGTGTTTAGATTTTAGACATTGTACGTAGGGCCATCCTACGTATAGACGCAATATCAAGAATTGTTCACGGCGTATACTCGATGAGGCAATCTCACCTCGAAAATCAATCTCAAACAGAATGTATCTGACATTCTTTTTGAGATCGTGAGGTATGAATAGACCTGTACATATATGTAGAAGCCTGGGAGCTAAGTACTGGAACATTTCATTCTCAAAAAGTTGAAAGTTATAGGGAAGGTTATCCAATATATATAAGGTATTTTTTTTTATTATCAGCCTAATAAGCCTTCAAAAAACTAACACTAAGCTAAGATAACCAAGCTTTCATGATTTTTACACACACCGAAGGAAGTTTGGCGATATACAACAAGTAAAGTATTTAAAAGATGATAACGATACTTGGTGGATGAACTGGGCATAAAACAACAAGAACAACAACGACACATCTTCACGCCAGTTCCCTAATTGTGAATGGGGTATCTACATTGGCTACGTATTTTCTTTTTTGCCGTAACGACAAATTATAAGAAAGAATGTCTTCTTTCTTCTGTGATTTGAGTAGAGGCTCCAAAAAAATGTCGTAACCTTGAACAAGAACTTTCTCAAAGTAATTAAACAAGAATAGCCCCTTTGTAAATTCATAAGGTACATAATAATGACATTTGTTTCAAAATACCGTGATGTGGTCGTTTGCATTAATCACCGGGTTTTGGTCGATACAACCGGGCTATTTGTGCGGGAATGTCATTAACGCATACACACAGCATCTGTACACTCGTGAAATATTGCGCTCAAATCGACTGATTCCAATGGAATAATCCAGTAAAATCATGAATGATGATATGTTTTAATAATACTAAGAGATAGGCTGTATTATTTATTCATTTTTATTATCTTCTATATATAAAAAAGTGAAATACCACTCACTGATAATTCATTAAATATCAAAAACTGTAACATCTACTAACTTGATATTTCGTTACGATTATTTTATGATGCAGACATAAGAACGAATGTTACTCCACCCCTAAGGGTGCGGTTTTAGGAGTGGAGTATCGCGGATGAAATCGCGTGGCTCTACTAGTTGGGATTGGGTTATATAACCATTTCGTGTACCAGTACGTTTTAATTTCTCTAATGACTCAATTCAAATAGGCATGTGCAAAGTTCAATTTGGAAGTTTTATAAATTTTTTTTTCATTATGGATCCTTTTATTTAATTAGTGAGTACTTAAGTCTGATTAAATATTAACTGTACAGTTGACTACATTCATTATTTAGTATTTAATTTATTTATTATTTAGCAGCTATATCGAGCATTTTTCATTATGACTACTAGTTACGAATAATAAAATTTTCAAAAATATAATTTACTCATTTAAGACTCACAGTAATTGTCCTACACTAAAGGATCGTATTTAAAGTACTAGTAATATAGCATACGGATCTTAATAATGACTACCAACGCCCTTAGACAACAAGATAATTGTAATGCAGATGCGGTTTTCTTCCTCCTCCTATGGCCACAGGGAAACCGCACGAAACGCAACAGCATAGGTATAACTTTAAGGCGGTACTATGTGACAGAATCGCCTCTGTGGTGTAACGGTGCGGGTTTCGCCTGATAAGGTGTTCTTGGGTCTGATCCCCAGGTCAGGTTACTATTACTAAAGTGTCTTTCAGATTATTCAGAGCATACATTGCCCGGGGTTGGAATGTGCCCGAAGCGGCCATAGGCTTGCCACCTATGACATCATGGGCCTCAGTACCTTGGCTAATCGTGATTGTTCTAGTATATCTTCTGGACTTACAAGTTGCCTCACACCTCTGCCTACCTCTTCGGGGATAACAGGCGTAAAGGTGAAGGTACTATTATGTGACTGAAATGTGTCACCGCCACCAAGTAACACTCTCTCTTTCTATCTTCTTTATCTTATATCTCCCTGTCGACAACCAACCAGCTTACACCCAAGTCAAGCGTCCGTAAAGTAGTTTTAATTTAACGATACGTAAAATGTACTGTGTTTTGCAATACCAACATGTACCATGTAACTTGAGCCAACTGTTTTCACGCTATGCATAAACGTAAAAACACGGACCATGTCATGTGCACGGAAAATGACGTTTAGACATGACATGTCGTTTGTGGGCAGCATACTAGGATATTGTCTGAATCACACGAGAGCCGGTTTAATAATTCTCTACGTCATGCTTTACAATATGAAGTAAGGCTTTTAGAGCGATATGTAGCAAGTTTGCAAGAGGTAGTGCCATGCTGCATTGCAGCTATTCTATAAAAAAGTTGCTATTATTCACGCAACCATGGGTTATGTAGATTTGGTTCTTCGTGACTTATGCTAATGTGAGACTCAAGACACAAGACCGATTCCCCATACCCAACAAATCCAAGCGTTCTTTCAACACATCCGCCATTGGAGGAGCCACGGGAAAGTGTTTGCATGCGACCGCGATTCCACCAACGGATAACTTTGTGGGCTCCTCTTGAGAGGGATATTCCACAACTAACTACATTAAAGTGTACTGGAACACTTAGCACACCTATCAATTCGGACCACTTGCACAAGCCCTCGTCTTCTGACCCCACCTAAGGCACCATGTTGTGTCTTCGCCTAAGACGTCGCGAAGTGGGTTAAATGTCTGCCTCTTTTGCGTGGTATGATTCAGTTTGCGAAGGAGTCAACCGCGTTCCGGGCTTCCTCCCTGCCCAGCATGGAAGGAATCAATACTGGCAGCGAGAGGTCTACGCCTACAACTGCAAAGAAGATGGCCTTTTCCTCTGCCCAAGCGGAATGCCCTATTCCGTCAAGGTATGATGAGCAGACTCCCGAGCCATACCAAATAATTGCCATACAAAACAAGACGGTGTTGGCTCCAGCTGATCCACCTGACCCAGCTAACGACCACAGCAGCCGTGTTCAGTCAAAATCTGTGTCAGATGAAATGAAAGCGCTCTACCTGGGCGCTCCATCCACTTTCTAAGAACAGAGCGCATAGCTGTTAATAGTTCCGTACTGATTCGAGGCCCCTCCAGCCTTTCTTCCCACGTTTGAATTGAATTTTCTCGGCCAAATCTATTCCAAATACGCAGCTCCTCAGGTGTCGGATTTCTACCCTCTACTTCGCGTACAGTTACGCACTGTCAATAGGCGTCAGCTAGCACTTTTGCCTCCAGGTCCCAGAGGACGCTGCATACCGGGACACATGCTGCGTCCCCTCAAATCGTCATGTACCCTCGAATCGCCCGAATGGCCATGATTCGCTGAAGTCTTGCCACTATTATCGGGTTGTAGCTGGATGTTACTTCTGTCCGCACTGGTGCACCGAACATCTCTATTGACCGGATCACGCCTAAAAATAAACGACGACGATTGTCTCTATAATATTTATCAATATCATATATTTAAAATCAACCATTTGTATTCCTGAAGACCATGATATTAAAATATATTGTCATCATACATTTCATAAAGAAAACGCTTTTAAAGAATTTTTTTCGGTATTCTTTATGAATTTTTTAAAACTTTCTCTTAGAAAACAAAACCCAAGCCTTATCGTTCCCCTTTGGAAGCTTTAAAGTTAAAAGTGACCTTTACACCCACGTCGAATACAAAACATCGTTAGACAACGTCACGTTGCCCCAAAATAATTCATGAAAAATATCTAAAGAAACTTTGATGACATGCAATATTGTTATCAATACTTAACTTTTTCTTTCGAACTGTACCAATACTTAAATATTAATAATTAATATCTTACAATAATAATGGATAAAGTGAATACCTACTATAAGTACTTATCAGTAACGAAAAAAAAAATTGAATTTAAGATTCAAATTGTATTGTTTTGATAACACATAAAAAATAAAGCTTATTTTTACTTAATAATTCATCAAACATCAAATTTAACAGAAACAATATAAAACAAATATTTTAGGTTTATATAAAATAAATGCTTTGGACGAGGACGACGAATTGTATTAAAAATTGTCTCAATAATCGAAACCCAGTTTAGTTAGGATGATGAATATCAATAGAAATTTGTATAGCTACATGGATATCTAGGGAGGTTGGGGTATAACGCTGAATGGCATTTTGAATGAATAATTGCGGCGCAGATTTGACGTGAGGTATTTTTATTGCCTCCCTCTGTGGGCAATATCCGAATTCTATATTCGTTGCAAAAAGCTTACAATAAGCTTTTTCAAAGTAAAAAAGCGTTCGTAATAAAGTAATATCTTATTTTTGTTTATTCTACATATGCCAAATAAATATAACGAGGTTACTGAATCGTTATTTTAAATATGTAAATACTATGTGTTCATTATGTTTCACTAACATAGATTCTTATATAAAAAAAGTAATATTATCAAGTATTTTCTTAAAAATCATATATATCCATTATATTATATCATTTTAAACCGGAAAACGTTATATAGAAATTATAACGCCGTGGCCAGAACTACCAAAAGAATAACATTGAGGAATGTTTTTCAACTCAACAAATAAATACAACACCGGTTAGAGCACAGAATATATTATGGGGCACAATTGTGTACGAAATAACACATACATTTTCATTCCCTTTGCCTTCTAATTTCGAAGAAACAGCTATGCTATATTACCGGGAGCTAAATACCGTTTTCGGAAACTAAGGGGATGAAATGCAGCAGACCTACCTTTGGACTGTCATTCATTACACACAAGTCTAAGAGTTTTATAGACTGTAGACTTAGATAGTTTTGATAGCTACCAATGCCTATAGTCATCCACATAAAGCCTTATATAGTCGTTTTGTCTTGGGGAAACGCATTTACGTGCCATCATCGGCGCTGGGTGGGGTCAAATGGTGTGTGGGGTTCGCGGGACAGCATAGTGCCGAATATCCACAAAAACCGCCGCGACTGTATCGGTGCAACCTTTTTAGATGTGCCCCGGAAAAACAAATGATCAGGGCACCACGTCTAGTCAGTCCCCTAAAAGACCAACGCCTCTTCTTCAACTCGGTTGCCCCGTAACACATGACAAACCCACTAACTTTGGGACAGTGCAATATAGTGATGTCCCCAATCTCATCTCATGTCACGAGCGCAAAAGCGCCGTTGATCTTTTGTTTCCTTTCCTTATGAGAGGGGTACAAAGAGCCCCTCCTCCTCCAGCTCTTTAGTCGCTTTCCTTAAAATCGGGGTGCAAGGACTAGCCCCCTCAGTTCAATTGGCTCCGTCTGGGTTCAATCCAGTCTACTCAGCCTCTTTGCCATGACAAGGCCTTAGTGGGTGTTAGACTTTTTGTGTTCCTTCTTAGATTTAAACGTTTAATGCCATTTTATTCATGATAAACATTGTATTCGAAGTCCACTGGACTAGTCGCAACTACATATTAACCTACAAAAAATACCTACACGTTATATTAAAATACTATTATTTTATATAAAATTTACACAGCCTACCGCAATCTGCGAACCTTGTTTAAATAAAGTTTAAATGGCCGCATTGGAAAAAAATATTGGTCGTAAGTGAAAAAGGTTTCAGATCACAATCGTGATCATCGACTGGATTCAGGTGTGAATCTGTATGTACAAAATGTAAGTGATTAAAAACATCCACACTACTACTGTAGTATGTACAAAATGCAAGTGATTAAAAACATCCACACTACTACTGTAGTATGTACAAAATGTAAGTGATTAAAAACATCCACACCACTACTGTAGTATGTACAAAATGCAAGTGATTAAAAACATCCACACCACTACTGTAGTATGTACAAAATGTAAGTGATTAAAAACATCCACACCACTACTGTCTACCCCATTGACACGAAGATATGTTCTGTGAGTGTTTATCTGCAATTTTCTGTAAGTGTGTATCTATCAATATAAAGCATACAGCTTAGACAAATTTAATAGTTGTGCGATGAAGACAGAGACCTATCTAAAGATTATACGTAGAATGTCCTAGTTACTACAATAAGTATCCACGAATCCCTAGAATGTAATGATCATTAACTGTTACGTGCAACACTATGATGGTATGAACGTGCCGAGGACGATACATAAATATCACTTTACTATCGATTTCGAAGTAACAAGTTAAAACGAATTACGTATCTATGTACTCGTGTGTTGGGATTTATGTTCCCACAGGTAATTATGTTTCTTTCCGTCTTCTCTCTCTCTCTCTCTCTCTCTCTCTCTCTCTCTTCTCCTCTTTTTTATCCTTTTAATTTGTAAAATAATATTTGGTATTTATAATGATTCGTTATAAATTTTTATACATATAATGTTATGTTATAAGCTTTTAGAACGACAACTATCTACCTACTTGTTATAACATTATTTTTTAAATTTGATTTCAGAATTTAATTTCTTCATATACATCTCTCTAGTTGTCCCGACAGACGTTGTTCTGTCATAATTTGAATTTATTGGCAACATGTACAATGGTAACTTATTGGCAGCATGTAAACATTAAAAAAATATTAAGGGCGAACAACCATTACCACTTGGTGCTATGAAAAATAGATAGTAGCCAATTCGCAGACATACTAAATATGCATATAAAATTTGGAGGAGTAAGGTAACTAACATTGACACAGTAATTTTATATACAAGATAATTAGTTCATTATGGCCTAGGTCATATTCGCAAAAACGTAAATAAGCAAAATGAACAACTAAGTAAATAAACTAACAAAATAAACATTAGCTTTAAACCTGATGGAATTACATACATAATAAACTTTCAACCCCACTTATCTGTTTTAGTTTACGAATTTATCTATTAACTGGCTTAAATGTGTGAACATCATACAAACTCTCATATACCTTTTAAGGTATGAGTTTTTTATATCATTTTCTTAGGGCTCATCTAAACAAAATTTTTTTCCACGTTCAGGGTCCTAGATTTAGCTTGGCGCAGTCCCTACTCTCGATATGCCGAAAAATATTGAACATAAGTACCAAATGGCGTTTGACAACAAAGCGTAAAATAATGAAGTTTCATTTTTAATGTCACGCTTTGAACTAATCATTTTATCATATAAATTTACCATAACAATTAGTAGTTTAGATCACATGAAGCTCGGACCTACACAGAATTCCAGATATCTATGAACTATAGGAAATTGAACATATTTCAATAACATTACTCGGGAAGATCGGAAATATGATTAAAATGACAAATGTTCGACTCTGGTAGCACAATCGCAGCAGTTCAGGGGAATCCCGGCTCTAACATAAAGGATTAAAATGTATCTTGTGTAATGTACATACAATTGGGTAACTACTAACTAAAATTAATATGTTGCATACTCGTAAAGTTTTATTGTATCGACATTATCTTTAAATGGTGCACCTCTGGCCGTGGTTATATTGGATCATTCAATGAACGTACCTGCTGTACGGTCGAGACGTCTATAGTGCGTTGATCGTTACAATGATGGTCGATGATCGGCCAATTCTTTGTGTTTCGAAATCAATCATACACCTTTGTCCTCTATCGTACGATTCGAATACGTTCTGCCAAAGTAATTGCTGTATTTCAATGTTAAGTTTCTTTAATAATAATAATGATAATATCTCTGGACCGTAAGGATTTGTGATACAGGTAATAGATATTCATACACATCCATGACATGGGCGGGATTTGTACCCGTGAACTTAAACGCCACATGCATATGTTAGCCGAGGTATCTTAGCACGGCGCCAGCTGGCCGTCAACTACACCTTGCGACCACATATAGTACGCTAAAGTTCAACATATTTTTAGGCTACAATTTTACTACAAAATAGATTATATAACATAGGAGGGCGAAAGTAGACTCGAAACTTTTTAACGATTACTGATGCTCATGATGTCTATGGGCGTCGGTAGTTGCAGCCACGGGTATATCTCAAGCCATGCCAGCCCAATTACCTCTCACAAATTTAGGTTTTTATATCGCGTCAAATCTATAATCATTTTAATAACAAGTCAATACAGATCGGCTACATTGGCTACAATACTTTGTAACATTTCATTTTTCTAAATTCATAACGCGTCTAGACTCATTGGAATAATTCGCAAAGCGAAACGTGATTTCAATTTCCCTTGCATTCATCATAACAGGGCCTATCAGAGGAGAGCGATGGGGGGAGCAATTTGAAGCACTTGACGCGGATTTGACGCGAAGTGCTTTTACATAACCGGCCGAGTTAGTGGCTTACTGAATTCCCTTCATTGGACTTTGATGAAGTCAATTCATTTTATTATTCCATTGATGAGTATTTGTGTTGGACTCAAAGACAGTTTTCTTTTTTTTAAGCCATCAACATAATTTTCCGTTGAATAATTTATACAAATTTATATACTAGGTGCTAATAAGAATCTATATGAACAAAATCTAAAAGACACTTGGATAAATAAATAAATTTATATACTTTTTCCACAAGGTAAACAAACGTAAAGTAAAATGTAAATTACTCGTGGAAAAAAACATTTTTTTTTAATTTATTCGAACGTTAACATGAATTTGCGTCAAAAGTAACATCAACTATATCAAAAAATTGAGTCGGTAAATTTTGTCAAATTGAATATCGTGTTATGAACTGGCCCTGGAGCTTAGACACGAAGTTATTCTACAGCCTCCCTATAATTGATGATAAAAAGCAGCTATCGGGCTTATTAGGGCACAAAGGGTCACGCAGCACGAAATATTAGCGAAACACCCTTCAGTACTGCTAAAATGCGAACTCTGCTACAAACTGCGTGTGCAAAAGAGGAAGACTGGCGAAAAACCATAGGGAAAACATGAAAAATCAATTTAAAATATTGTGAATGAGATGTGAATATGGACAGCGTCATTGGAAACAAACTAATAATATGTGTGAGTGCTGACAGCACTGAAGACTTGTAACAGTTCAGACAGTCCAACAAAAAATACTATAATTTTTGTTACTAAGTGTGCTAGTCAATTACTAATCCTTAAAATGCGCCATAAAATAATAATAGGACAGGGATCCGACTAATGATTTTGAAAATAGAATTCAATTCACATATTACGTTTGAATACCGTACCGATGAATTATCTAAAATAAGTGTTTTAAGCTGTTTACCTTGCTACTACGCTTAAAATAACTTAGCGAAAATGGCCGGCACGACCGGGTGTAGATTATCGGTAGCTGGTGTCCTAATGGAGGGGAGGAGGAAAGGAGGGTAATGCATACGCATGACTGCAATAATACAAATGTCCATGAGCGTTGGTAATCGTGAAAATGCTCGTTTGGTAGAAATTTCTCGTTTGCCCCCTATACGAGCTAGGTACTTTAATCTTTTTGTTTGTATTTTAATTATAATAAACTTTATAAAACTATGGCACCGCAATACAAACTCTACGATATTGCCTGGAGTTAATTTTACGCTCTTTTACGTTAAAAACAATGTTGTCATGCTCCTGACACATTTTTATTTTTATAATATAGTGTTGTATTATATTACCACTTATTATTTTTTTGACATCTCTATACCAACAAAAGTGTCTAGCGGAGCTTCAACAATTACTGTAAGACACGTCGGGCAGCGGTCCAGGTAAGATTATGGTCGATAGGGGGGCACACCCTCCTCCTTCCCCGCAAATGGGAAGAAATCACCGATAGTTGTCAAAAAACCGATAGTTATTTAAAATTAAGTAAAGTAACTGTTATTATCTTGGCCGAGGTAACCGGGTGCCTCAAAATAAAATAGCTATATTCGAGTTAGAAACGTGTGCTAATACACTGCAATATGAGATGATGGGTATAATGAATGTTTCCTATAATATTAGCTTTTTTTTTTGAGCGACATTTTATTCTTCGCATAGATCAGCGGGAAAATTTTTCCTAGGGAGGTCAGGTAGGCCCTGATGTTTAGGATTAATCTATCCACCAGACCTAGACGGAATATTTTAGAGATTAGGCATTCATGTCATACTCTGTCAAATGTACGTACAAATTCCGCGAGGCTGTACCTGTATAGGGCAATTGTGTTTTTAGTGGTTAGCAAATTGTTCACCCATAAAAATTCTTTTCCCTCTCCCGACATCCTCTCTAGATCTTGCGTAACGAGCTTATGGGCATATGGAGTGGTAGCTTGTGGGTTTGGTGCGGTGCTTACCTGGCTCGTGGATACCGATCGCAGTGGCTACTTTCCATGAGTCTGGGTTTTACCAATCTAATAGTAGAGCGTTGAAGATTAGGGTACATCTTCAACGCTCTGCTATTAGATTTAATAGGAAGTTTATAAGAGAGGGAGGTAGTGCTTTAGAATCTTATTTGCTATACCATCCGTACCAGGGGCCCGTCGGGATACAAAAGTTTTGATAAGGCCGTTGACCACATCAGAGTTCGTTGGCCGTCAGGGTCGCCTTCTGAAATTGTGAAAAGGCGGTGCTCTACTTCCATATGGATCTCCTCCACACGGGGTCGTGCCGGTGAAACCACCGTAGCGTGTCTTGTTTCTGGAAGATCACGAATTAAATTATAAATTTTACAATATAAATATTTCTAAAAACCTTTTTTTTAATTTCTATTTGTCTGTCACATCAGAAATCTACAATGACGATATATATATTTTTTGCCAACCGGCTGGCTTGTTTGGTACTGTGGCGGTTAATCCGCGTGCTACGCCATAGGTCGCTGGTTCCAATCTAGGTAATGGGTCTTTATATTTTTATATGTATTTCTATAGCAGAAATGTTAAAAATAAAAAATCGCTAAATATATTTATTTCCGTTGTGGTTTTAACAGAAATCCATACCGTACTCACCACAGGACTAGGCTAACATGACGTTTAGGTTAACACATAAGCATATTGGTATTACATACAGTAGACAGGCCAAATCTTTATTAATATATTGTATTTCCTTCTAACAATTCCGATTCAATGATATCATATTGCTGCAGTAATGCGCGAGCACAAAGTTTTATCCCTTGGAACGCTGGTTGTATGGCTTCCAAAACCATTTGTTTATTTTATAGCGTGGAGCTAACAGATCTGAACAAAGTACTTACGCGTGCGAGCGTAATCCCCCAAGGATTCCCAAGCACAACAGCTATTTTCCTACTTCCTGCCAAGGAATTAACTCCTCGTTTATTATTTAGTTTTATTCCCATGGTTCTCCCGGCGCAAGCTGTCAGGTTGTTACGCATAGCTCGATCCTATTTTGTTACCAAATTTTAATATAATATAGTGTTGTTTTATTACCGACTACGGAGAGATTTATGGTCCGAATAGTAAACTTACAATGTATGTGCTATTAGTTATTCCCGTGACTATGTTTGCTTACCTTCACGTGTAGGTACAACGTGTTGCCTCAATTGATCAGTTCCCATACTAACGGTCCGTTTATTGCAACCTAACCGCGTTCAAAGAAAATTACTATGTCCTACAGTGAACATAAAAGGTTGACGGTAATGACGAAGACTATTTTGACGCCTCCTCATCAATCAATTATCACATATAGAGATATATATAGAGATATATATAGAGATATATATAGAGATATATATAGAGATATATATAGAGATAAATATAGAGATATATATAGAGATATAGAGTTATATTTGTAAAAATTTCATTCCATTCCGTACACCGATGGTCTCACCATTATCCCGTAGTTATGATCAGTGCTATTATGGTATTTTAGTGAAAGCGATAACTCTTCTATTACTTTTCTTTAAAAAATATATCGGAAAAATAAATATAAAAATTCTCCTTATAAGTATATGTAGAAGAAATTATCATATATTTAATTAAATTAATTCCTTACTGAGTCAGTCAGGCTGACAGACAAAGCACAACAGAAACTATATCTAGAAACTTTATATTTGATACAGAGGTAGCTACAAGATTAAGTGAGCACAAAGAAATTATTTTTAGAAGTTCACCCCTGAGGGAATGAATTTGGGGGGGGGGGGGGCTGAAGTTTATAATGTCAAAATTCTACCACATTATGCATGTGAAACCACGGGGTGCTGCTAGTTTCTATAATATATTTATAACAGACTAATCATTAAATTTGGGAAGGCAATTCGACTAACAAAGTATATCCAAACCCAGTTAGTAAAATACAAATTAACGACTCTGGTAATAATATGAAATCAAAATGCCACATTTGATAGCGTCTGCGTGTGGCTATAGCTGAATTAGACCAGTGCTCGCCAGAAGTGCCTCTCTATCACTTAACAACGCGAACGGTGTGAAGTAGTGGCTTTGCCGTCGCGTTTTGTATGGTTCGTGAGTTTCAGAATGACCATGGTGTTTTTGCACCACAAACATTATGAGGTAATGGTAAATTTCTATAGTATTTTTTGGGTCCCTGTTTTTATCTGTTCAAATGTATAAAAAGTTTAGAAAATGGAGACACATTCAAAATAAGTATAGTGGAAATATTGTAAATAAATCATTGTATATGTATCTATACATAATATTATATCTCATCTCTGCGTGCGATAAATCACATCTACGGAAGGATTTTAGAATAGTTTTCGTCAAGATAATTTATTAATTATACTTAAAAATTGTTACGGTAACTATCTGGTGCATCTCAATCACTAGTGAAGCTGAGGTTGAGCGCCAAATTTTCAAATGGTAATTGTTTGAAGTAAAATTTATTAAAATTAATATTATATTTAACCCACAATATCTACAACTTAAAGACCTAACAAAATATTATCCTATCTATTGGTATACGTGTATACCTTTCTCATTCGCACTGAAAGGGTTGGTCGGGCGCCCGGGGTTGTGAACTGTAATCGCAAAGGGTTCAGAGCGCCGCGGTACGTCAATAAACATTGAGTAAAGCGAAACGTATCATTGTTGTATATTTTAATTATTAGACCCAGCCCGTCTGAACTTTGCGTGTAAAGAGTCTTTATTGAAACATCTCCGCTCGAAAAGGAAAATCTTTTGCCTTGTTCCTTTTATCTTACCTTATTGTCATTTAATTATAAGCCAGGCTTCGCTTGATGGGCTACTTTACATTAATTCCTGTCAAAAGTAATTCAAATAAGTACATAAATTATCAAAAGTTTCGCTAATTGAAATATCAATATTTGCTTTTCACAACTTTAGACACTTTTCATTGTTACCCATACATATCTTGATTACTAGAAAATAAAGCGATACATTGGTAATATATTTTGCACATAATTATAGTATATTTTCAGATTATCACTTTTTTTAATTCATTTTTTAAATTCAACACTCAAGTGTAACAAATAACACACAAGATCTATGGTGCAGGATATAATAAAACTATCAAGTAGTGTTTGACTAAATCTGTGGACACAGCCTTTGGCTGGTAAACTGAGCTTGTTGACAACAGTAGTTGATTGCGGGATACAGACACAGGCTAACCTAATGTAATATTACACAAGTGTGTAATAATTATATAATAATACTACATAGGTAAACGGAAAGTAAATCATGCTGTCCGAATGCACAAGTGTAAATACCACCAACATTCGATGAACACAAAGGCACAAAAGCCCACTGTACCTCGTGTTCAACCTGTAATGTCTATTGCTGTATAGATTAGGTATAGCACTAAATACTTTAGGGTCTCTCTTAACAGTAAGCTAAACAAAAAATGTATAAATATCTTAATCGGACGGCTCACAAAATTATGATTTTGGGATAATCGAGTATCTTTATAAAGCTAATTCTAGGTAATCACTTGAATATAGTTGACGGAATGTATTCTTCATGAGACAATTCGTGTTACAACTTGACTGAAGAACTAGTATTTCAAATCTAGAAATTTATTAACCTCTTATACCATGTAATATTTTTTTATAAGTTTTCATTTTAATTTCGTCAGTATATATACATATTACACGTTTCAAAATTGTATGCAAGTACGGTAGGGTTACTGACACTTGGTATATAGAATACGGTTGTTACTTGCTCATAGTTTCATACAACTATTTGAGTGGTCACAGGTGCTCATAGTTTTTGGTATGCTCCCGTATCAGGTCAATGCGTTCAGAAAACGATGCCTTTAATCATGCTGTTGGAGTAGAGTCTAATTTTGTTTCGTCGATTGAGTACTATATTATGTTATCTAGTGTATTTTGTAATATACCATTGTATGTAAATTGTACATCTACCCACGGCTTTATTATGTTTTGATTAGCATTAAGCAAACGAGTACTACAGAGAATGTTCCATATTTTTTGTTGCTTCGTATTTAGTGCCAAATTCCTCTTTAGGTTGCTTTTGAGAATGATGTCTATAATAATAATACGAATCAGAAGGATTTGTTTGTTTGTTTGTTTATATTGGAAAGACTCTGAAACCATCGGTTTGTTGGTTATTCTACAGTATACTTGTTGCACATGTTATACCTTAAGGAGAGTGTACACGCACACACGCAACCAAAACACACACATACTCACACCCTCACACAGACGCCACCATAAAACATACACACAACAACATAATACGCTTAGTTCTACAAGCATGCAAGCATAGGCTATGTTCTCTATCTTTAAAGTATTTCAATAAGTTTGAGCTTATGTATAAATTCACAAAGCCAGAAAACATTTAATTATTAACCAATATTCTTTGCTTATCTGCTGATAAGCATTTCTCAATGTACAAGACTCAGCTTAGTTTAGAAGATTCAGAAAAAAATCACTGCTAATTGTCGCCCCTCTTTTTGTTCCTAAAATTATTTTTTTGACTAAATGTATAAATTACGCTGAGATAAATGAAACAAAAAATCAATCATAACATTTTCATAAACGTTAGGAGTCGTATGGGAACATTGATTATATCAGTCAACTTGTAAAAAAAGCAAAAGATCTGGCGGGTATTTATCTAGGCTAGCATTTTAACAATTCCTAAATGCAATGTCTATTGAAACAGATGTACTCTATATACGAATGTATCTTTTTGTGGCCCGCCTCAAAAATACGTATGTATACGAATGTATCTGTATATTACCAGAATTTTCAAAAACTTTTAGCACTACCTATATGTACTCGTATATTTTAGACCAACCATTCTTTTTCCTCATCAGCATTGAACAAAAGAGAAATGTAATAAATTACGGCTAATAATATTAATCATGTAGTTACATACGTCGTGGTAATCCGAAATTTTAGCTAGTGGCTGGATCTCCAAATATCATTTGTCATGACATGGATAAAACGAAACCGCGGGACGGTAATGATGCTGAATAAATTACAGAATTCATGCCGAAATTAAAACCAATCTTGCCATCGATATAATCTATATATATAATTTATTATATTATTATAACACAAAATCCTGAAAAGCTGTATGTCTGTTTGTAGTCAACTTTCTCAAAATTCCTGGAATGGATTTTTACATGGTTTCACCAGGGGATGGAGTGACTTTCCAAGTAAATCCAGCGATATTATAATAATAATACCTGTGGACTTATCATACCATGTTAGCCTGATCCTGTGCTAAACACCGTAAGGGCTTGCGTTACAGTCAAATATTATGGACGAAGCCGGGACGGATCGCTATTATAATATTTTTTTCTGAGTATTATAGGTAGTGTTTCTACAATACGCTTTGTGGAAGAATGAGTTTTATTTAAACTAGTCCATGAAACTATTAAAAGGTACACAATCGTGTCATTACGAACGCGTAGGCGCATCTCGTTCACAATACCGTCATGTACTGATAGTTATATCGGATTTTAAGCAATTTGTGGGATTTCGTTGTCCAATGGATGTGATAAAAAATGGGCGAAGTTCTTATATTTTGAAGATCGTAGTTAACAGTAAATAATCGGCGACTCTCGGAAAATATTGTGATGATTGAAATCGGTGATAATTTTGATGACTACGCCTACTGACGACCGAACTATCTGAAGATATCATTTCACGCTGGTATCATGTGAGCGAGAGGTATCTCCCCGGTCGTGCCGGCCTAATTGCAGCATGGCACTACCTCTTTAACATTACTTATACATATACTCTACGTCGGTACCTATCACATGAGCGAGAGGTCCCTCGTGTCTACGCTATTCAGCTGCTATACAGCATGACACGAACTTTTAACTTATCCTTATTAGTTAGAATTAAACCAGTCAAAAAACCAATGTGACTGTTGCGACATTTCCTTGGATTTTTGATTACTTTTTTAATAAGAAGTGACACGGTCTCGTTCCTTACTCATTTATTTACCGATCCATTTACCTCTGTCACGGGTTTGGATAAGTGAACCTAAAATAGCAGCCACGTTTTTATTGTTGTTGAAGCTAAATTATGTTCTGCTTCGAGTTATGTAATATAGCACCAATGTATGAAAAATAATGCCATTTTATACTCGTATTTGTAACGATTTTTCTTTATAAGTGAGCTACATTATATGAACCAGAGTGGCTGTGAGAAATATTAAACAAATATATGGGAGAAATGAGCCAAATAAGTTAAATATTAAAAAATATATTCCACATAAAATTTTTGACACAACTCTGGTAATATTTTATATGTAATTTTAGATGTAACATTCTTATGTAAATTTAATTTGTATAGAAAATGTATATTTTAATGAAACTCTTCTGTTACTGAGTGACTGATTGACTGACTGAAAGACAACGCCTACTGCTGACCGCATGTAGATGAAATTTGGCATGTATGAAGATTTTTGGAAATGGGTTGAAAGTGGTAAAAAAAAATTATACGAAAGTGCCTGAAAAGTGCTTCGAAGTAAGTCTACGCAGATGAAGCCGCGGGGTGCTCCTAGTTAAATATAAACAACAAAAGGTAATGCGGTTTAAACGCATTGAAAATTAATAGCAACTTCACTTCGGTATACTTCCAAGAGGCTTCGAACCGTGACCTATGGCGCTCTATTCAGCTGTGGACTTCGCCCTGCTAATGATGATTATTATACTCGGTATATTCGGTAAATATTATATCAAGATACGGTAGACATTTTTATTAACTTAGTTGTCATGTTTCTGTTTTGCTTTTGTACAACAGAAATACTTACGTCAGATGTACAGCGTTCCCACCTGCTAGTGACAGATATGTGAGAATTCGATATGTTGGAGATCAAAATAGTGCCCGGGGAATTTATTTAGCAGCATAGCAACGGACGGACGAAATAACATTCACGCTTTGAGTGTAATAAAGTTATTAATTTTATTTGTTTTTTATTTATCCGGTTTGTTTTTATTTGTTTCATTGGTCCGGGATTAATGCGAATGGCAGGAGTTCGGTGGTTTTGGCGTTCATTGAAAGAGGCCCATGTCCAGCAGAGGGCCGATAAAGGCTGGTAACGACTATGATGATGACGTGTCTAATAACTGCCTTTAGTGCCACAACACAGTAATGGAACAGATTATTTAGTTTTTATATAGGGGTTTAACGAGAAATGAAAGAAATCCTATCCAATGGGCTACTGTATTGTGAGCAAGTGGTACCTCACGGTCGTGCGGTCCAATACGGATATAATTCCTCTAACTAATCCTTATAGGTATTGAAATATTATCTTCTTGTTTTTAAGGTACACTTATATTCTGATCACCTGATAACCAGGACTAAGTAACAAATATTAAACGAAGCTATCTTGCACTTACAACTATCCTTATCTTCAAAAACAAAGTTAAGTGCTTAACAATCAATTTCAAATTCAATTAAACACACTTAAGTAACAAAAGATATTAAGATTTTACATATCTACATCCAACATCGAATGTGTATCTCCCGGGGGTGTAAGAGGTCATATTCAAGTGTAAAGCACACAGACCAGCCAGTAGCAGGACCTATAACCCTTGTATAACACACTTTACATGCAAGAGACAAACAATGGAGGCGTACAACTCAATTATTGTAGGGAACTGTTTGTACGCCACTAACTATGTGAGCCGTATACACATATAGTTCATAAGTTTCGCATAAAATCCAAATCATATGCAAAAATGTGACTTCTGTTAGCTCTTCATATTATTCATATTTTTAACCACGGCTAATAATTTTACCTATTGCTAATAATGCTAAAAATTCTGTACATTCCTGGCCATGATTATTGTAAAGCATATGAAATTATGGGACTTTTAAATTGCTAAATAAACAAGGATAAAATTAGTTAAAATAGATTTATTGCATTGAGTGTCATTATAAACTGTAAATACTAAAATATAGTGTTCTCTCGAGTGTTTTTATGTAATAAGGACGCGTTAGTTTATTATATTTCAACGAAACCTATTGCTCTTAAAAAAACGTATAAGAAGTTATTCTCTTCGTAAAAATGCGCGAGATGTATATTTCGAGAGTAGAGCCCAACTAAAGCATGTAATATCATCGTCATTATCATCACGGCTGGACATAGGCCTCCAGATAGCCGTAGACCACGGCCTCGAACCACTTGCACCTAATATAATAATCTAAACTCTTATCAGCATTCTAGTAATAGTAATTATTTACTCTAATTAATAAAACCCTGTGAGCACAACTGCATGGAAAGATTAAAGTTTCAATTAGCTTAATAAATGTAAGCCGACCATTTAAAATCCTAAGAGACACGTCAGCTAGCTGTCACTTTATACCGACTCACCGCAAAGAGCCTTCTTGCTCCCATATATAACGACAGGACATAGACAGCACGCTGTCCTAGGAAATTGTAGCTTAAAAATAAAAAGTGTAATATTTTGTGACAAGAAATAGTGATTTGGCGTAAAATACTTACTCTTCCGACAAATAACATTCGCAAGACGGCAACACATTAATTATTTTGTAACAAGTCTGGTGCCTAAACAATTGATTATTAACATTCATCGTATCTTAGTTGGCATTCGAGCGTGGTAGTCGCATGACAACAAACAGTCAACACTTGTATAAGTGTCAACATACTGATTGGATGTTTGCAAAGAGTATGTTACTAATCCGATGTATTCTTTAGGTGTTTGTTATTCGGATCACGTAGCGTGCCCACCCTATCATGTAGTGTTAACAGAGCACCCTCCGGTAACGTGTGCGGTATATGTTAAAGCGGCGTATACAAATTAATTATAATCAAGTGAAATAGGACCAATTACGACACCCTTGTGATGAAATATTTCATGCATTTGGAATAGAAATAGTTTTAGTATATTCTTATACTGAAAGCGAATTTAACGACGATGAGCGTATGCCATAGATATAAGGCACATCGTGGCTAATAACGCGATAGAGTTGGTTTGAATCTGTCATCATCATTATCATTATCATCAGCCGGATGAAGTCCACTGTTGGATACAAGCCTCTCCCATAGAGCGCCATAGGTCTACCCAAACTAGCTCAATTTATTGTATAGTTTAAAGAGAAAGAAAAGCTTTTGGCATTTTATAACATCTAAGATCATTTATAATCTTGTGATAGCATGTTACCTCCTAATTAATGACAAATTATATCCTTAATTTGATTCAGCGACATAGTGAAGGTTGATGTTTGAAAAATTTATATAAAAGCACGTTGTATGCATATTATTTTTAATCCTAACCCACTTAAAAATATTGTATAAATGCTGCTGGAAAAACTTCACTGTCAATATTTCAAACAGTATCCGATGTAAACAATGAGTGTATAAAAATGAAAACAATTTTTGTAACGCGATATTTAAAAATATCCGTACTTCATCTCTCATTCATATGTCAGGAACAGTATAAAGGCGAAAATGATGGATCAAAATTGCTATGAAACCTTTATTAATAATGGAAGACGTGTACGTGGAGCGTATCCGCATTCGCTTTTAAAAATATCAGTACCAATCAGAATATGATATAAACAAAAACTAAAAACAAGAGAATGCTTTCTTTCCATTAGCCGGTAACGTTGCGAATCCGGAAATATTTAAAACTGGCTCCATGAAGTCACTTCATCTGCCAGGACCAGACCTGATAACCGTTTGTAAACTTTCAAATTCATTTTTATGACTTTAAAATATTGCAGGGAATAGAATATATTATGAAGTAGATTTCCTTCTCCGAAAATAATTCCTTTAGTTCGATTTAAATATAAAGTGTTAGGTTAGGTTAGGTTAGTGTGTGTAATGTCTGATAATGAAACTTTTAAAATGTTCATATCTTAGAAGTAATTTTATTTTATATTCAATATTTTTATAGTACAATGAGTCAAACGGGCAGTCAGAGCCTTTGGTGGTGGTATGGTTGGTGATTACCGACAATGATGACCTAAAACATTCACATAATTGCGGTGAGGATGTGTTCCGTTCTCCCCTTCCAATGCGCCAATTGAAACTCACAAATCGCGCCAGCACGGCTCTCACGTCAGGTGGCGGTGTCACGTGAGCGTGTGTTAGGTCCCTGATCATGCCGGTCTAATTCAGTTGCAATGCCACGTGAGACTACTCTTATTATCTTTCTTTCTAAATTATAATATATTTCCATTACAAAGATAACATTTAAAGAAACTTATGTTGTTGATTAACATGCCATTGTACGTATTTTATATTTGAATTTTTTTTAAGCGGAAGAACTAACGTGATGTGCCAGGACAAAGATAACCTACACATTAATCATTTGGCGTAACATTATCTCGAGCTGGCCAACTCATCAATGAATATTCGTAGTGTAGTTTGGTATTTACAGTAATGTAATTAATAATTGTTATTAGTAATGTACATACAGTAATGTAATTAATACGCTAACATTTGAATAATAAGCTGATACTACTTATGTATCTTTATGTATGTTCACAAACAAGCGGCTTAATTAGTAGTTGTATGTCCGTTTTATAATGTTTGCTTGTATTGTACAGTCGACGAAGTCATAGGATAAAATAATTTAAATATTGTAAATTAATGATAAACAATAATTAGTATATTCTACTGAAATAGGACTACGTTCTACAGCACAGGAGTTCCATATCAATGGATATAAGCATATCAATTTTGTGGATGCTCGCACTCATTTTTGCATGAAACGCAGTACATTTCTTCAAATATAAGTTTATAATGGTTTTCTTTCTAAGATAATAAACAAATTTCGTTTACTTGTATCATATTTCTTCACTTCTCTTTAATGCTCGTGATTATATTCTAAGTCGCAGAGAAGTACCTACTAGTTTTTCTTAACTAACTTTACTCTTTAATGGTTCCACTTTTTTTGTCTTTTAAGGTACAGAGCCCTAATAATAATTTAAGCTGCTTTCGAGTGATAATGTTTACTTGATACGCCCAAGATCTGTCAACACAACGGCGACAGTATATCTCAGTGAGGAGGTACCGGAGTCCTAAAAATGTGGGGTTAATCGGACAAAATAGATCCCATCCCCTCTGACGTATGCATCATTTGAAGGGTCAGGTTTCTTATTCAACTCTGAATTATTACAAAAAGTCATTAAAAGGTTTTTTTCAATAGCAGATACCGTTAAATTGACATTTTTATATTGTGAATTTAACATTTATTATATTATTATTGGATTTCTGATAATTAAGACAAAACAAAAATTGTTATATGCATAATGTGCCGATACGGTTGAGACATAAAGTGTTATCTCAGTAAAATATTACGGACAGTAAAATGAATGATGGGCACCACGCCAACTTTTGCAGCAATTATCACTTGCTGAGCGGAAACGAAGGCATCAATAAAAGTGCTAACTCGACAGGACATGGATATTTTTCAATAATTTACATTTCCTCAGGGGAATATCTTTGGTTTGTACTGGTATGTGATCAGTCACATATCAGAACAATCCTAAAGAAAACAAAAAGAAATATGTGGTGGAAAAACAAGACGTGACGAGTACTAAAATAATTAAAAAAACGATATAAAATGATATCTTTATTAAAGTCCATCATGATAAATTATTTACAAAGAACATAAGCTTGCGTATGCTTTATGGCAAGTTAGAATTAAATATACATGTAATCTGTTAACTTCATACAGCTAAGCCAACTCCGCCTCCAAGATTCATGGCCCGTCAGCCAAGCACGTTTTGTTAGGAGCGATAAGAATTAGGTGGAATTGTTTTGATTCCTTATTCACGATCGTCTGTTTGGTGCCTTTGTCTTATTGTGTACATTGTATGTGATGGGTATCATCGGATTAGGATTTGATTTAGCTAATGAAATTAATCGTTTTCATTCGATATTTTACATCGTTACCAGATGGTGAAGGAGCGCAGCCTACAAATATTTTATTTACGTTATGTGTGGTGTATCAGCTGATTCAAAATGTATTTGAAAACATTCTAATATATAACTGGAAACCCTGGATATTTGTCAAGTCATCAATTTATCATTACAGCGTTTCCACATCTAATTGTAATATTAATGTACGGCTTTTTTCCTGGATCGGGCGGGACTCATACTGTGAGAGCGAAGAGAAGTCTTCTTCCAGCTTCATCGGATTGCTATGAGTGATTTTGTTTAGGGTCGTAAGAGGTGTCGACCCCCAATCTACCGCAGATGGGAGAGATACAGCCCGATATGAGAGTGTTTTTTAATCTTTATTTAAAGGTTATAACATAATAAGATTAAGTTAGCCTTACACCTACTGAAAATAATTAATTATATACTAAACTCTAAATCCCTTATATATAACGAATGGATAACAAAACTTAGGAATCTGTAACTCCATTTTAACTTAAAATTAGAACTAACAATACATGGATATAACAATATTATGTACAAAAAAAGTTCAGCTTCATTACATTTAGTGTCTACCATAAATTTCATCAGTCAGAGAAATTCGTTTCTATCACATTTTATAGGCAGATGATATAAGTCTTCATGTCGGTTGTATGTCGTATAGTTAGAGTTGGTCATTTTACCCATTAAGAATGCAAAATTATTCAGTGAAATGTGATTGGAACGAATGCGAAAACAGAGCGTTAAATCTCTTTTGCCGATTTTCGTATCCGAGAACCAGGGTACCTTGGGTGGTTTTTTGACAAAGGTCCTATACCAAATACTCTGGCACTTCTTTGAAATTTGTTGGAATTATTTATCCCATTCCTCAGAAAAACTTTTTTAATAGATCCTACAAAATCATTAAAGCAATAGTTTATACTGATCAAGGTATCCTCAGTTTGTGCTGCACCTGCCAAGGCATCTACCACATCATTGCCCACAATACCAACATGTAATGGAACCCATTGCGGACAAAAGTTAACCCCATTTTGAATTAACTCGTAAATACACTTAATAAGGAGGAAAGCCTCAGTCCTGACCCATTTCCCTTTAACACATGAAATTAGGTGAAGTAACCCACTTTTAAAGTCAGTTATAATAAGGACGTGCTGGTAAGTAGTGCTTCTTATATAAGCCAGTGCTTCAAGAATCTCTATTAGTACAATGCTCATAATCGGAAGATTATCATTATCAATACGAAATTGAGACTTTATTTTAGACAGAATCATAAAATGCGCATCCCTCATAATCTAAAGATTTTGAACGGTATAAAATGAACGTAGTTACTATACTTAGTAGCAATAAATTTTTCGCTAGTTATCTTGTTCTCGTGACGTTATTTTTTTTTTTTAGATTTAACAGTAGTAATATCGATAAAACAAAGTATCCTTAATCAGGAAAATATATTCTTTAACACCCTTACCAATAGAGTAAAATACATAATCATCGGTATACTGAATAATTTTCAAATCAGGGCTCAACAGACTTTTTACTTTTTTTACTAAGCAAAATAGGGGACATAGAGGGACCCCGAGCCAAACTATCACGACAGGTCCTACAAATTTGTTTACCGTTCATCAACTCAAAAATAATTATCCTATGTTGAAGGAATCCTCTCATATATTTAAAAATACTTATATACACGGTGTGGATATATCCACACCGTATCCAACAAGACGCTCAGTGAGTACCTCAACAGACACACCGTCATATGCGTCCATAATATCTGTGAAAGCACATAAGAGATACTCTTCTTGAACAAAACCTATCTCTATATAAATTGACAAACGAGATAAAGCATCTGCACAGGATCGTCCTCAACGAAAACCTATCATATATAGTCTCGAATTTTTTTTAACATTTTCAAGGAAATATTCTAATTGTTTTGTAATTACTTTATTGTAAGTTTTGCAAAAACAGTTTATAAGTGAGATAGGTCGATGCTGAACTTCAGAACCAACTACAGAATGTTTAAGTATAGCAAGGAACTTAATTTGCCGCCACAGATACGAATTAATTGGAGTGGTAATACTTAATAAAAATTTCCTTGCGCTTACTGGCAGATGATAAGTCATGGAATAAACTATACCATCAAGTACTGCAGATGTATCTTTCAGCTTAAAAACAGAACTTAGTTCAACCATGGTTATAGGCTTATTGCTGTCGGTTTCATTAGTATTTGATTAAAAGGGGAAAAAATCAAAACCGTCAGGGATTATATTAGTTAGAAATAGGCCACCTTCCTAATCTGTTCCAATGTATGGTTGGTTCGAATAACCTTTTATCAAACGAAGCTTGCGCCACATCTCACTGCAAGTAGAAGTAAGATTTATACT
Source organism: Eumaeus atala (assembly GCA_017140195.1). Taxonomy (NCBI): domain Eukaryota; kingdom Metazoa; phylum Arthropoda; class Insecta; order Lepidoptera; family Lycaenidae; genus Eumaeus; species Eumaeus atala. The sequence continues at coordinate 59,102 of JAFELO010001300.1, read as the reverse complement.
ATCACAAAACTTTTGCCATGATGACAATTTTGCCTGACGAATTAATTTGCGAACAGTAACTTTTCTTTTAATTTTGATAATTCTTAGTTCCACTGTTATTAGCAGCTAACTTAACTATTATTGTCATGGCCAGAGGGACTGGGAGGTCCCTCCTCCTCCGACCCCAACGTCTGGGGTAGCTCGCGCGCGGTAGCTAAAATGGCGTCGGCGCTGACGTGAACGTTTGGCTCATGGAGAGGATCATGAATGGGTTTACGGTATTATATTTTCTTTATATCCCGCTTATATTTTTTATTTTTTGTAAATGCATGAATACTGTGGCTTCGTCATTTAAAATAATGGCGTAGAAGAACTCAAACCGACGATGTCAATACACAACTGTAACTGCGAGCTTCACATATACATTTTTAAATTGATTGACAAAGCAAATCTGGTAAGTACCGGCACTTACCAGATTTGCTTTGTTCCCGATACAGACTAAGTTAATGCAAAATTTGAAATGGATTCTTTATAGCTTAAGTTATTTAGGCTGTTAATAAATATATCATTAAATAAAGTGTAGCTACTTCAGTTACTACATAATAATTATTGCTTCTGAATAAAGGTTCAGCTGCTAATTTTCAAGATGAAATTCAAGCTGCAAAAGCGAAAACTGTTAATTAAGGCTTTATTTGAAGTACAGATACTATTTTTCAAGTTGCCGGAAATTATAGATCAGACCAGAATTTAGAAAAAGATTTCTTCAATGTAGGAAACAGTGCCATCACTATAATTAACTATTTTAATGGATTACATTTTAATATCATGGAATGGAGGAGCGGTATCATCAGGAGGGTAAAACACCCTAACAAACTTCTGTTTAGTTCAAGACCAGAATGAACTAGACTAATCCAGTGATTTTATTGAAAGAGTGTATTTTTAAATCCAATTGTTCAATTAAATGGAGTGTGAAACTAACACATCCGCGTGAATGACATCCTTAGCTCCGATAACTGCTAGAAAATGAACAAACTAGTTACTACTATATTTTTCACTGCCATTAGAAAGCACAAAACAAATATATTGAGCCAAAATGTACAGAAAATTTTGAAAACTTTCAACCTCGTCAGATTTTATAGCGATGTGTCGACACAAGCACGCTTCATATTAAGGAAATTCAATATTAAAATATTCAAAATTATTGTAATGTTCAAAGAAGTGTACGAGTGTAGCTTTTTTTTTCAAAGTTACTCTCAGAATTAAAGAGATGTTCAATAAGTTTTAGCATTGTAAAAATATATGTGACGGTACTGACATGCGAATGGAATTTTCTCAGAGGAACATGATTGAAAGTCTAGCAAACGATGTAACGATCGTAAGCGTGACGTAGCGTTACGCTGGTGTTACACTTAACTGGTCACTTTTCTAACACATTCCTTTAAGGAGGAAACTTAAGTAATTTATCGATTTATAATACGTATATTACTACCGGTTTCGAGTAATTCATCATCAGGTATACAATAATTAATATGAGGGTAGGTCAATTAAAAATGTCCAAAACAAACTGTATAACATCATTCCACTTATATATGGTAATGGTTTATGAATTTTAATTTCAAATATTCTTAATTATTTTGCAAAAACATGTCACTAAAATTTACTATAGGTATAATGTCAAAATTGTTCATATATTTTAAAATTATTAAGTTGATTATAATAACACAATTACACATATTATATATTTTATATACTATTCATAATTTTGAAATATGTCAAACTAATGAAATATGTCAAACAAAATGTTACAATTAATTAAATCTATTGATAAATAAATGATTGTTTTATGTCCAAATGTTAAAATAATAAATAATAAAACTTAATGTTGAAATTAAAAATTGGTCTGAATATAATTAGTATTATAAATAGTAATGTAGTTTAATATTATAAATAATTAGCCATAATACACGAGTGATATAGGCGTTGTTAATCATTTATTAGAATGCACGTTCTTTTTTAAACGATTTCTTTCGAGTGTTTCTAGAGCGTCCATTTTGAAACTTAAGTAATGTAAATTACATATACTTTATTAACACTTTGTGGTGTTTTCCATTATGAGTCTACTTCAACGGCAATTTTTTACCTTGAAAACGCGCAATCCTTTTTGATATAAAGTCGATTTCGCTACAAATTATAAAGAAAAATATGCGCTCCCATATATAGCCTATCTTTAAGTAGCTGATCACGTGAACCCTCAGAGCTACCCATACACCGAGGGTTAGTAATAATTGTTGAGCAGGAGGGAGCGGAGCCTACTAATTACATAAACGCTGGATATTCGGATATCTCACAACTCTTGCGAATCAATAAATCTAGACTTTGTCCCAATATCAAAATTCGAATTTAATTATAAGAAAATCATTACATTTGTCTTCCATGCACATTAATACGAAGATTAAAATATACATCGGTGGGTATCAAGAACAATATTTTATTTAAAATTCCAGGACGGAATCCTATTAATGTTAAAAAAATGAAGTAGGTTTATTACAAATTTCAACACAAGATTATATCAGATTTGACTGAAGACAGATTTTACATAGACATAGATCCTTACAAACAACTTCAAAATATATGTTGTCTCTGCTGTATCCGCGAGGCACATCTATCTTCAATGCAAATCAACAAAACCCTCTCAATTTCCATTTGACATTTCACCGTTACAACAACCACTCAAACCTCATCCAACAACATGGCTGATTAATATTTAATCAAGAGCAACTACTAACGAATACTTAATGGGAATATAGAGCGTGGAAGGTAAACAAAGGTTCAGGGATAATGGTCACTATCAACCACTAAATGTGGCAATAAAAATATTTTATCCGTATGGTCGTGTATCTGCGAGGACCAGTGGTCACGCAACACCGTATTCCTCCTCCCAGCTGAAGCACCACTGGTACTAATTCCTTCCCCCTATTCTGGTTTACGAGCGCACACTGCACGGACCACGGCCCCTTTATTTCATCTACTGAAATGATAACCGAAGTTTTATGCTGTTCATAAAACCATATTAGTTTATCCACTGTGTGTATCCTGCGTGTTGTATTATATAGGTTACATTTTATGAAAATAAATGTTTAGCTACAGTAAGAAGTAATGTTCACATTTTTCTTTTGTTACTGAAAATAATGTTTATTTTGACATCCGGTTTCAGTCTTTATTCGTGTTTATTTATATGCTAGCGATTCTTCTCGACTTCAATCGTGAATAGGCAAAATTATACAGTAAAACCTTTTTCCTAAATTGGTCTATACGTGGCTGGAAACCGCATGAAAACCTATCTAGTAGTTTGTGAGAGCGCTGATAACATATAGATAGACAGTTTTTGCGGATGTTGTTTTAAATATGTATAAGTTAAGGAGATTTAGGCGCAGTGTGACAGAGGTGGAATTTTAGTACTTATCAATATGTTTTACCTTTTAAAATATGTTCTCAAGTTCGACTCAAGGGCTATGTCCAATTGATGTCCATACATATGATAACTTAGGTGAAAGTGTTCTTGCTGAATTGCAATTGAATAGGACCTACACAAACGGGGAAGCGCCTGTCGCTCACATGATACCGCCTTTAAAGTGATGCTTTTGCAATGCTATTTGCAATTCGATCGCGTTTCGATTAGTTTGTAAGTAGTTGGTTGCTTAATATGTAGAAGAGTAACACATCTGCACAGTCAATATGAGTACGGATGTTAACGGCTATCGACGACAAATAGCTACGATTGTAAACCAGTAGGATATAAATTGGATCGGTGTTGAGATAACCTTACGTGACGGACCTTTTACTCTATAAAATAATTTTATTGTAAAATTAATTCTGACTGTAGTCCCATAAACGCATTGCTATAAATGCATTTAGATCCTTGGCAGACCTAAGTGCATGGTAGTGAGATAAAAAATACACCAACTTTAGCTCTACATATTCGTGTAATTAAATCAATTAATGCATAAATTTAATGTAGTATGCTCAACTTTTTATACACTGATAAGCTTTTGTATAGTAGGAAAAAGTACAAGAGATTTTATTGCTCAACCGACATCTACCAGACAACCTCGGTAAGGAATAAGGTGTACTGATTCCACGTTAGTTCGTCTGAGAGTCTACTAATTCAGTAATTCAGCGCCGTGTTTTAAGTTTTCATGTTATATCAAATGTTATTAATTATTAAGCGAACGCGTTTTCGTTAATTACGGAGATTCTGTCCTATTCCTCAAGTAAACCTTAAGAGACGCGATAAAATCCTTTAAATAGTCGTAATAATTATTTTATTTGGACGATAATGCATTCGTTCATTGCGGACATTTCGTCTCATTCCACAAGTAAATCTTAAGAAACGCGATAATATAAGTTAAATAGACGTAATGATATTTTTAGTTGTCATCTCCGTAATAAATGAAAATGCATTTGTTAATTAAAGACATTTTACCTCAATCCACAAGTAAATCTTAAGTAACGTGATAAAATCCAATCAAAAGACGTAAATGGAGTTTTTAGTTGTTATCTCCGTAATGAACGAAAATGCATTGGTTTATTACGGACATTCTGTATCATTCCTCAAGTAATTCTTAAGAAACGCGATAAAATCCGTTAAATTGTAATAATTGTGTTTTCAGTTGTTATCTATGTTTTAAGTTATTATAGCATAAACGAGAGGCCGTAGCCTTTTGATAGCTACCGATCAACACCGACGAAAAAACCGCACGAAACGCGAAGCTATCTCTTTACAGCGGCATCATGTAAGCTTGAGATACCATCCCGGTCGTACTGGCTCTATTCGGGTGCAATATAAGAAATTTCACCTCACGTAAACAAAACTTTGAATTCTCGTTACGAAACATCATCAGAATAATACTATATCATTATTTATTTTCTGTTTGACGTTGATATCTAAATTCAGCTGATTCTACATTCACTCATGATTTTAAAAAGTAGGAATTCAACCGAATCATATTATAAAGTTATGTTAAACTATCAAGTTAAAATAAGTTTTAAATTTTCTGAATAAAAGCGTTCCTAGTATTAATTTTAATTTGGACTATGAATTTTAAGTAAACTCCGTGAGTCCCATTTTTATCCTGAGAACGCTTTAGAACTAGCATAGAGCGGTACAAACGTAATTATTTTATTATTTAAAATAGATAAGTTTTATAGGAAAAAAACGAAGTGTTGGTGTAACGTTCAACAAGTGGAAAGCATTGGACTCGTAAGGGCCATTAATGATGATGACGAGGAAGTTATATAGAAGGCAAACGAGCAGTTGGGCCCACGTGAGGTAAGTTAGCACCAACGCCCCACAGATTAGAAAGTTGGTAGCTGCTAGATACCACTTGTAATCGTGACTTTACAAGTATTTAGTACTTTTTCACTACGTTAGTACTTTTACTACTACGGCAAACGAATAACCGAAGCCGGTTGTTGACTAACATCGCCCATGGACATACGCATTATTGTCATCATGCAGATGCATTGACCTCTTTTCCTCCACCTCTCCAGTGGGTAAATGAATGGAAAATGACAATTCTCTTGGACGGTAGTTTCTATCATGTTAGAAATACGAACGCTTTCCGTAGCTCTACGCGCTACGAAGTGTGATACGTAGCGTGCTACGCCGTATTCTTTTGCTGACAAAACTCGTAACAAGTCCGGATGATTTGTTATGAATTTTTAACGACACAGTAGAACATTAAACAGATGGGACATTATGGTTGTTGAGACCACTCGTGCATCACTATCTTGAAGACCTGAGGGGAAGATGCGATTGGCAAGGTACCGGCCATTTTGGATTATATTGTAAAAGCACTAAGTCCAGCAGTGGACGGGGAAAAGCTAATGATGATGATGATAATGATGATATTAGGATATTGTTTGATTTTAATTGCTTCGTTGTTCAATAATTTTATCCCTTTTATACGCAGTCATTGTCAAAATATTCATAATAGAATATGCCATTACAAAATAGCGCATATAGTTTCAAATGCACATATCTATCAAGTCAGACCGAAAACATACCTTTCATATTTAGTATGGCCATAAGTGGTGTTGAAATAAAAAATAAAAAATATTGTTCATTGTGCTTTCTCATTTTAGCGCAAATACATTGTACTATATTTTGCGATATTAAAATAGAGCGGGGCAAGACGCACAAGATCGCTGTGATTGCATTACACAAAGTAGGTATAGAGCCAAATGCAATTTTATAACTCTGTATGCACTTGTTACTAGTATTGGTATTAGTTCGTGTACCGAATTATTAATAGCCATATGAGACTTTCTCTGTTAGTGACAGAGAAATATCCACGTGGAGTTCATACGAGAAAGGTGGTCACAGCGGTACGGGATAGAATTCGAAGAAATCCTGTCTGAAGCAAAAGATTTTATCTCGGGAAATGAAAATTGCTCCTAGAACCATGACACGTATTTTAAGAAAAAAATCTAGAACTAGCAGCATATAAGAGACGCACTGGTTATTTCTTAACTGAAAAATTTAAGATGAAACCTGAAGACACAAGAGTCTGAGCCATGTTTGTGTGAAGAAAGTATCTAAACACCGGCACAATGATACTTGAGAGGGTAGTGAAGACCTTTAATAATACCGAATTCAATAACCAAGTATGATTCATTCAGCAAGACTCAACGCCGTAAAAGCTATATATAGGTCACAAAAGATCGGGCCACGCAGTCTTGGTTGGAAGCGAACGTCGTCTTGGACTTCATCAGAGCTAAAGACTGGCCGTCGTCTAGTCACGATCTTAATCCGCTGGATTTTGATTTATGATCTGTTTTAGAGATCTGCACAGCTTGCTTTAGACGCCATGATAATTTGGAGTCTCTAGAACTATCCATACTTCTTTATTCACTACCAAAGTGAAGAATTTCCACAGGGAAATTCTTTATTGGAAAGAGTGCGCGGTTCTATTGATAACAGACCTCAACGTTTTAGGGACTGTGTCGCAGCCAGTGGAGACCACTTCTAATAAGCTTTTTATATTTTTGATTGTTTCATACTTGTGTATCAAAGTAACACATTGTAAAAGTAATAAATATTATTTGCAATTAAAAAAAAATATTGTCTTCTTTGTTACAATATTTATGGCAAGATTAGGTATAGGTAAAAATACCTTTCTATGCCTTAATATCGGTTATTCTATCGCGTTTAGATCATTACTTGAGAATCTGTGTGGCCCGTCACTATTATGCGAATATTTATGAGCATCGATAGTCATCAGTAGACTGCAATTATTCCGTGGTCTCCCTATGCTGTTAAACTGATATTATCCGAACCTAAATCGCATTTCTTAAGAGTTGCGTGTATATGCAACTCACATAAGGTCCTTCCTTTTTTATTTCTCTTTAAAAAATTACATCAATTTCCAATTTTTATCTACATAAAGATGGTTTCCGCCAGCGCAACACCGCAAAATCTGACAGGTGACGCGAGTCGGACAACGATGGATACATCCTACCCTTATCGCTATGAGGAAAATAAATGGGACCGCTTTTTCCTATTTTACGGCCAAGTCACTTTATTTCATCTGCATTGTTACCATTCCATTGATATTATCACGGCTCTTTGGTAATAGTTTATTTTTCGTGATTATCGTTACATTTTACTTTTTTTTCGGACCTGTGGAAGCGAAGGAACGTCCAATACAGCTTCATCGGATTGCTATTAGCGCTTGTTCGGCGTCGCCCGAAGAGGCGCTAATAGCAATCCTATTTATTTTGTACTAATTATTTTGTGCGGTCATCTGTTATATCCATCTAAATAAAATATTCATGACCTGGGCGGGATTCGAACCCATGCACTCTGGCATAAGATGCACAGCTTTCCCGAGCTATGTTACTCCTGCGCTTCATCGTCCGATTATTTTTTATTATTTACTATCTAAGGTCCACAGTTTCGCTCGTAAAATTTTTTGTTGCTTTTTCGGACGAACGAATCTGTTTCAATATCTTCAAGGGACAGCTTCGATCGATATAATATTAATACATTTTTTTAATAATCAAATCATACTAGAGTGACTGAATGATTTATACTAAATTCGAGTTGCCTAAGATTCTTCTATTATAGTAAAGGATGATAACACATAGGCTAGATTATATCCAAAAAAATTGATTCCCTTGAGATATATTTTTTAAACTTGTCGCGCAAATGAAACCCCGGGCAAAACTTGAAAACACTTACAAAAGCATTTTTCAGCATTTTGCTATATTAGGTAGTGTAATAAATATTGTAAGATTCCAACTTCAAACATCACCTGATTCTCTTTTCTTCCACATTTATGTGTCCTAAGTATTAGGAAATCGAAAGGCTGAGAAACGTTTAAATGAATCCTTTATCCTGCTCACTGCTGCACTGCTGCTGAACACCCTCTGTGAGTAATCCTCTACCATCGGCTTTAATTGTATTCATTAGTATTATTGACCCTACGTGCAACATAATCACATACCAGTAGCACAATAGACTGGAGTTCGTCAAAACAAATGTTTTTCCCTATCATCATTAGCTAGTGTACGTCCACTGCTGCACATTGGCCTCCCATAACAAGAAATTGAGTGTTTGTAAAGTACTGTCATACCCAAGCGAATTCGATCTAGTGAACTTTGTGCTAGGCTGTTTAGAAATAAACTATAGTATATGTTAGTACCTGATAATGTAGCTTTCTATTTATACTAATGTTATAAAGAGGAAACATTTGATTATTGTCCATTTAGTTTTAATAGGCTCCAAATTACTGGATTGATTTGAAAATTCTTTTACCATTCCAATCCTACATTATGTGATAAGCATAGGCTCAAAATTTTCCTCTCTTTTTCTGATATGCTTTAATTACTGTGAAAAAGACATAAATGTAACCAAAGATGTGTAAAAAATATCTAAGTAACTCCTTACAATATCTCTATATATATTTATATATTCTATATATTATTTCTATTTCTAGACATAGCTGCAGAAGTTATCGACAATTAGCTGTCTGGACAGATGTTATCAATTAAATAAAATTTGTTGGTAATGACAACATGTACTGTTTACGACGTCGAAATTAAAATTAATAATTTTTGCTTTTTTGTAAATCAATCTTTTTTATGAATTGTTTCCATAACCTTTTTAAAATCCACTAGATGTCTAGACTGGGTGTTAGTAAGTGGAGTTACAGTGACTTTGTAGCATATTTGATACAAGAAAAACCAAAGATAAAATATTACCTCTTTGTGTATTCTCCTCATTGTAATAATATTTAATAAATGATCGAGTGTAAATGGGGACATTTCGATTGTGTGCAAACGTAAACCAATACCAAATGATTATGTAAAGTAAATCGCCTCTACAGCTCACTTGTGCAAAAATAGCATATCAAATTGTAAGCTGATGGGTAGGCTGCAGTTAAATTGATAATTGTGTAACGCCATGAGCGAACGTCAATCGAAGCATTGTCACTAAATAATGAATGACAAGTCCTCGTCATACCTTTTTTTACATGTGAAACCCTCTTAGGTACAGTGTGAGCAGGGCTCGTAGAAGTAGTTTTACCGTTGGAAGGTTCTAGATTCTAATATCGTCTCTATTTTAAGAGGTATGAAATCAATATAAAGTGACTTATGAATCGATTTTTGCCACAATATAACCTGTACTTTGCTCTATTAAAATAGTAAGGAGATTTCCTTTTTGCTTGCTAACTTCCCTTTTGCTAAGAATCCTTACACGAACCAGCATACTAACAGGTCAGTTGAATCTCAGAAACAGCATGAAATCCAGAGGCATAACTATCACTTTGCACTGGAATTATCTGTGCGATATTACTGCCTCTGGCAATAATTATTTAGTGTCTAATTAACAAAGCATCTAGAGGAGATTGTTGAAAAGTTTTAAATTACTCGTATAGAAATCTGTAACGAAATTTGTCCTGAATACTAGTTAGCAATACATTTATGTAAGCCGATGGCCTAAACAAACGCACTTAGTACATGTCTGACACTCTTGTGGAACTTATATTGTTAGGTTAGGTTACCAAAAGCTAAACCGCATGGCAGCGAAATCAGGCCGGCACGGGAAGGTACATATCACTCACATGATACCGGCATAAAGTGACATCTTCGGTATAGCGTTTTGTGCCGGTGGTTACTCGGATGTTCATGCGTGTTTAGTCGTAGCAAGGCTCCAATTGCTCGTTTACCCCTATACATGAAAATTTACATAAAAATTTACTATACTATACATAGAAGCTTTTACTTTAAAATATTCAAAGTATTTCCTGAAATGCTCCAATTGAAACACGACCAATATTATATCAAGTTACTAGACTGTTGAAAGTGCTACGAGTGCACTTAGACTATTATATGTATCAGTTATAACTAAAACGAGAGCAAAGACGATCACTAGAAAATAAAGGCCACAACACAGACCTAAGCGACTAGACCTTCTAATAAATTATATAAACGTTAAATGGCCTTTTTTCCTCTTTAAGCACTTTATTGCCCCTGTCAACAATATTTATCTACAATATTCCCTTATTTTATAGAACATTTAGAGTGCTGTTGGAATATCTTTGTTTGGTTAGCCTCTCAAGCATAACAAGTGAAAAGGGGAAGCATACAAGTGAGACCCACACACACAAACATATTTTATTTAAGCATTGCCAAAGCGTACTTTATTCTTAAGTGACTAAGTAAGAGTATATAGAAAAGGCGAATCCTCCATAAGTAGGACCAGAATTTATATAATATAACATTATTTATTATTGAAATAAATTCGTTGAGTCATTTTTAATGTGGCTCATATTTTCAGTTTATAAAATGTATTGGAACGAAGTTCCTTTTCGCGCGTTGCGAAGGAGGCTAGGCGAAAAAATTCATACGAAAGGTTGTCACGACACTCTTGTGCAGTAAGCCGCGCTGCGTGCGCATATTTCTCTGTCTCTCTCTCTCTCTCTCTCTCTCTCT
>JAFELO010001300.1:22380-42038 GCA_017140195.1 Eumaeus atala | reverse complement strand
ACAGCCTCTCTAATATTGTCAGACAAAGCACTTTCCCTCGTCTATGCCTAGATGACCGCATAATATGACCAAAGGAACTATCAAATCATTAGATCAACTACAATATTTTGGATAATATAATGTGGGTTAGAATATGTTATAGTACTTAATAATTATCAATGGTTGTTGGTAAGTGTGTGAAGTTTAAAAACGATTCGATAAAGTGAGTTAAAATCACGTTTAAATATTCATTTAATAGCTAAGCTTAGGAAAGCGTGTTAAAAGAGCATGCTCACATGCTAATAGGATTTATTTTATATATTTTTTTATTAGAAGCCGCTAGTTAGGAAACTGCCTCAAGCATAAATTGCATGAATGTACACTTTTATACATCAACAATATTGTTAGCGGCGGATCAGAAATCCATGTAAATAATTCAATACGGTGTGAATAATTTATTTTTGCTATACGTCGAGAATATTTGAATATTATATATATATATATTTATATGTGCATATAAACATATATTTATATGTGCTAAAAGATGGACATATAAAATGTCTGCTCTAGTACATTTTTGACTTTCGTAAATGCATGTTGACACGAAATTCTTTTCAACCATTTCCCGCTACGCTTCAATGGTGAACATTCGATTTTTATCTTGTAGCGTAGTCCAGTTTTTATTTCGCCTTTTAGTACTCCAACATATGTTACGACCCTGCTTTATACTATGACAAATTTAAAGTATACCAGGCTTAATAAAACGTAGAGATACACAGTTTTTCTTTCTTTTTCATCTATGTTGACATATTTTATCGCGTTTTAGTTTTGAGCGAGTTGAAAATGAAATGTTTAATGTATATTATAATTTTTGTCATCACTTCTTTGTCCATTTTGAATTTTCCCTTCTTGGGCGCTAACATGGTGGATTCCGCACTACTTGAACACAGAATCGGTTATTGCTATTTCACCGTTTAATCTTGTTAAATGTGACTTCAGAATTAACTCCTTCTCCCCTAGTCCCAATAAAAAAAAATAGGTAACGTGTACGTATTTTTTATTGGGACTGTACCTTCACACTATCCTAATCGTTACCGCTCCTTTGTGGCCATGATCTTCATCGACAACTAATTAGCGTCTTAGCGTCATGGTATATAGCTTATAACCTTTCACGATAATTGGACTATTCAACACAAAAAGTAATTATCAACTAGGGCCATTAGCTCCCGTGATTGGTGCGTTTAAACAAACAAACGAACTCTTCAGCCTTATCTTATTATTAGTATCGAAATAGAATTCCAGTTGCAATTTATATTATTTACGTCTTTGTTATATGGATTATTATTGTTATAAAGTTATATATGTTTGCCTCCAGTAATATTTATGATAAAGTGTAGCCAAGGCCCTGTGTAAATTTAATAAGTAGATTTGATAGCAACGAGCCTCCCGATGTAATTTGGTAGATATCGCGCGGTGCGAATTCTAATCAATTTCTTTTTATCCAAGACAATATTAACCTAAGACAGTTTTTACGTCTTTAGTTCCACGGCTTTACCTGAACTATTAGAAGCAGAACATCTTCGTATTCGCGTACACACGTACACAAATCAGAAGTTGTAATGAAATCAGGTTTTTAAACCTTATATTTAGGAAGAGGTGGTGCCATGCTTCGGCATAGTCTTTTTTTTGTTGATGTTCATTGGCGTCGGTAGGCGTAAAAAGGCTACGAGGTAGGCTAGTGTCAAAGTGACAATGTTCATGCGTGCTGCGCTAAATATTTCGAAAAATTGTTAAGTTTTCTACTTTTCGACGGAATTAGCATTGTGTGTTGATTGTAAGAGATATAGTGATCCTAGTAATAATATAATCAGTTTACAAAATCAATACGTTTTCGTAGCTAAAATTCATTCATAAGTGCAAAGTGCGTGGTAAGGAAATTATTTTTCTACCCACAACCTGGGCACAAGCTGTAAGTTATTAAGGTTATTTAGTGGAAGGACACGTTACCTTAATGTTAAGTCATTATTCTAACGGTGCTAATTTTTTAATAATAGTTTTAAATATTTTTCCCGTTGAATATTATAGGAAATATGCTCTCTTAAGATATTAAACTGGTTTCCTAGTGAATAGCGTTATCTGTTAGCTAATAGCTACACTCAGAAAGTGTTGCCAGCTTAAAAAGAAGTCTACCATTTGAGGGAAAAAATAACAGTATTTCTAATTAGTGTATATTTATTATTGTTTTTATTTATTCTTTCATCTTTTCAAACTTGATAGCAGTAAGACGATTGGGAGTATGCGGTGATATGGCGGATGATGAAGAGGCATAACTTCAGCAGCTCTTTGAGATGGAAGTTCGTCTCAAGTCTCTGGAGCTTGAGGAGCTTATGCCGATCGGTAGGGAGGCGGGATTCGCTTCCAGGACATAGCTTGCTCAGACACCTCTGCACGGATTCAGCTCATCAGCTGCCACCATGGACTTAATCACGGCAAGCTCCTGGCCTCATAAGAGGCCAATTACGCTTCCTGAGGAAGAGCAGGAACAGAGCAGGAGGTGTGAGGAACGCCGCACAGTTTCGCGACCGGCTTTGGTTCCTCCTATTGAGGGGATCTCTACTGCACCAACTACAGGTACTACACCAGAACCGAGCCCTAGTGCGGCAACAGCGGCAGTCACAGCAGCCGAATCTGGGTTGATGGGTATGAGTAAAATTCAGATGCTGTATACCATGCGGTGCATTTCTTTGCGACACATTGCGAAAGTATCAAACGTGATGGTCAGCGAAACTAAATTTAAAATGAATGCTACACAACGGGACGCAATAAACCAGGCTAGCCAAAGAGTTTTATCTGTAGTTGCTGAATTAGAACTGAAGCTTGCCGAGTCAGAACACCGAGTAACATCCACAAAGCTAAAAAACGCGCAACTAGAACTGACCATGAGCTCCGGTAACCCAGCAAACATCTGCTCATTTGCGTCGGTCACTCCAGCAGCGCCCACATACGCATCGCTCTTGAAGCACTTACGTTCAGCTCGTCCTTTTGAACATTTTCGGAGCCTTTAATCATGCATGGTGACTAATGATATTGTTAGAAGCGAAAGCTACCGGCACCTCTCCAAGCACCTATCAGACTCTCGTAAGTTATTTCTGTAATCGTTACATTGGCTTCACAGTTGGCCACCGTACGCTTAGCAAGGTTTCCACAATGGGATGTCCCTAGGATTCGGAATTGGGCCCCACACTAAGGATACTCCTCCTGGACGATATCCTTAGATTGCCGGGACCAGAGGGTGTAAGCTTTGTGGCATACGCAGACGATTTGACGCTTGCGATCGAGGCACTGTCGTGCGCCGTTATCGAATAGAAATGTTCCACGATCTTAAACAGTTTGTCTGATTGGGGGACCCGTAATAGGCTAACATTTTCCGCAGCCAAGTCCCAGACAACAATGGTCGTTTTAAGCGGACGGACCATTAGGATGAATAGTGCCTCGATCACGATCGTACACATAGACGATGCAACATCCTCTGCGCTTCATGCGGTTTTGATGGACGAGAAGGCCGCCAGCTCTATCGGGAAGGTCTCACGTGTCTCTACCTCCTCGTGGGGTGTGAAGTACCAGGTACTACGGAACCTATGTTGCAATCCTGACACATGCTACAGCGCTTTGGTGTCGACGCTTTCACTTGTATGTTGTATGTAGTGCATTATTACGCCACCCAAAAACCAGCTTTAATGACCAGCGTTATGTGACCTGCCATTATGTCCTTGTGGTAATGAAGCTGATACCAGAGACCATGTACTGTGTGAATGTGAGTCGTACAAAAACGAGCGAAACATCATGCTGGAATCGAACATCGAAATGGGCTAAGTCTATCATCAGGATTTTTTCGCAACGGAACAGAGATTTAACATACACGACACGCGAAGAGGGAGGATAGGTAACGACATAGCTGCATCGAGATCATCAGGACCGACAAGGTCGGGGTAAGTGCCCGTGTGTCCCCTATTCTAAAAAAATATACAAATAATTTGATAGTGCTGAGCCCTATATGCAGGCGCACTGAACTTTTATTATACGAAAAGCGATCTAGCCGAAGTTAAGCTGAGCCATTAATGAAGGATAAGAAATTAACATTAAAGTAGCAACCGATTTTAAAATTAAACCATATGATATCAAATAAACCATATATGCCTATAGGTTATGTGGCTTTGGAGAGGAAGGTGGAAAGGAGGGCAACGCATCGGCATAGTAGTTATTCTGATACCCATGGGCATCAGTAGTCGCAGAAAGGCTATGATTTCTCGTTTATCCCCCTATACTATAAAAAAGTTTAGTAATTTAAAGTGACGACTGCGCTGTGGTGTTTCGTGAAGTTTGCGATTAACCGGTGGCCCAATGGGTGGATGAAATGTAAACAGACAACGCATCCGCTTATACGAATAATAATGAGCGTCGGTAGTCAGAAAATGGCTCTGATAGCTCGCTTATCCAGCTACCCTATAAAAAGATATACCTCTACATAAGTAGCGTCTGACCGGTCCAACAATTTCTTACTATGATATTTGTCCACCACAGTTATTGGACCAATGTACACTTTGGCTTCGTCTTCCAAAATATTGGTGTAGGTGTTATTTATTTTCAGGATATCTAAGTAAGAGATATTGTTAGAAAAATCAAAGACATGCTGTTTGCATTGCAAATCACCGGTGTTACGGTCACCAACAGTATTACCTCGGCAAAAAAGACATTAACGGTTAATGTATATTTCCACAAGCCACCGTATGATAAGTTTGCGCCACCTTTCGCCACATAGCCCTTTTGAGTCATAAGCTAGATTCTCAACAGCGCACCGATCACTTCACATGCATACAACAAAAATTGGCTTTGTCAGCCTGTGTAAACTAAAATGCCAAATCAATACTAACCTTATGCTATAAATCACCAATGAACATTAAATTGCCATTTCTTGAGCATATATAAAAAGAACAAGATATCTAAATTGAAATAATAATACGTAGGAAAATGTCCCTATCGCTGATACAGCCATTTATACCTATCAACCTCAGGGCAGGGAAAAAATTGCTTATGTTGATTAAAGCAGACGTAAAAAATGTAATAAGTTATCTTAGAATTAAATACCCTTACTTTTATATTAAAAAAGGAAGGTGGAGTATAATTAATGGGATACATCCTTCCTTTTCATATTACTACAAAAACATTTAAATTGTTAATTACACCTAACAAGCGATCCGCCACGACTTCGCCCGTTTTGCAGCAAACCTTCCTCGAGATCAATTCAATGAACCCTGTGAACCCCGTTCAGTAGATTTTGAGAAAACATAAACTGAGAGTATACAGACAAAGAGCCTGCTCTTTAGTCCCCTCTTCTTATAGGAGGGGTACTAAGAGCCGCCACCTCCTCGGTTCAATTGGCTTCGCCCAAGGTGTCTCGGATAACCCCAGTTAAGCAGTTAAGCACACTAAAATAATTAAAAACATAGAATAAAATAAATTAATGTTATAAATTATCATTAAAACCTTCGTGTGAAAGTAAACGAATTGCAATTTAACTTCTCTAACTTTCCAAGTGTGAAAAAGTATTCATTTTATCGGCTTTTGTGTACTTCTCGAAATAAAGTAGCCGTCATTCAAATTTCGTAACACCTTAAGTTGATGTTCAACAATAGATTGAACCTCAAAGTAGTCAACACAATCACTAAATAACTTACTTACGTAATGACTAACTCTGTTGGATAGCGGAGATGCGGGCAAGTTTAATTAATTTGAAGTTGATGTTCAAGTTAGATTTTGAAGTTTCTTGTAAGCAAAAAGACAGCATCAGATAACTATGTCCTCAAATGACGTATTGTGATATATAGAATGTGTGTATAGCTATTGACAGATAATGTTCATTTCACTTTCCCATCGAAATTAAATAATTTTAGGACAGTAAAAGATGCGTGCAAATCAGCGACGTTTTACTAGATTAATTTACAAGTGTAGCAATCGTTTTAGGGGACTAATTTGTTTAGAGCTTATATGGAAACATATCAGGTGAATTGAAAGTACTCGGCCTAACACAGATGCATTCAATTCTAAAAATAAAATCTACTCACACTATTTAGTTCGAAAGAGTTAATTTTGCGAAGTTCGAAACGTGTGGGATAATTAGTTATGATTTTATAATTTCTTTAACAAAGCATTCGGACATAGTTTCTACAAATGGAGCCAATCGAGCATCGTACCGTCATTTAGTACCTCCGAGAAGTGGCTATCACCGTCCATGATGATATGATCAGTATCTTAGGAGATTTTATAGTTTCGTATTCATACGTAAATAAAAGGATAGCAGAATTCAAGCGTGGTAGAGAGAGTGTGAAAGATGAACCACGTTCTGGAAGGCCTCGGACGTCTAGTACAGACGAAAATGTTAAAAAAGTAAGTACTTAACATAATTTTGGGAGACCGCAGTTTAAAAATTGGAGAAATATCCGAGATTATGGGATTCTCTCATGAATGAACTCACAAGTTGTCTGCGAGGTGGGTTTCAGTTGAACAAAAATTGACGTGACTGACTACTTCACGTGAATGTTTGGAGTTATTTGAAGCCGATGCAGATGACTTTTTGAATCGGTTTGTTCCAATGGACGGAATATGGATTCATTGCAGTACGCCAGGAACAAAACAACAATCGAAACAGTGGAGAAGACCAGGTTCACCACCCCCTAAAAAGACACAGGCAATTTTGTCCGCAAATAAGGATTAGGCTTCAGTATTCTGGGATTCGAAGGCTGCGATTATGATTTATTATCTTGAAAGGGGTCAGACTATAAACTCTGATTACTACTGTGTTTCATTACGTCGTATACGGGAGGAAATATAAGAAAAGCATCCAGGAATGCTTAGAAGAAAAGTCCTGTTTCATCAACATAACGCCCGTCTTTACAGGTATGTGCAATCAATGGCTAAAATCTACAATTGTGGATTTGAACTATTACCGCATCGGCTTTATTTACGTGATCTGGCACCATCGGACTTCTTTCTGTTTCCTAACCTAAAAATGTTCGACACACGATGAGGTCGAAACAACAGCAGACGTATATTTTGACTCTAAGGAAAAAACATTTATTTTCGACGGTTTTTGGACCGTTTTGGATGCTTTAAATGGCAGATGGCAAAAATACATTGAAGTTGTTGGTGATTATAAAGAAAATAAAAATACAACTGATTTAATATGTGTTTATTTCCTTGGCTAGGCCAAGTACTTTTCAATCCACCCTCGTAAAACAATCGCGTAAAAGGGAATGGAAATAATTTTAATCTTCTTTGGTATCCAGATGGCTTCAGAATTAATATGGTAACAAGCAAAAAACTTCACTCCATACAGCTACTCAAGTGGACACATGAAAATATGTATAAATAAAGTAAGTACATTTTAATTTTTGCTAAAGTAGGCAATCTTGTCGCGTCTCGTGCAGTTTATGAGAAGCCGGTGGCTCATCGGAGTGCAGAAGAAAAATATGTTTACATGACAATTATGCGAATATATAGATATCGGATGGATGCGAGTAGCGGTAGATCGGTAGTCTTGGCGTTCATTGAGAGAGGCCTATGTCCAGCAGTGGACCGATAAGGGCTGATATTGATAATAGCATGGCTGTGCCCTTATGATGGTGCTATGTGAGTGAGATACCCTGGTCGTGCCGGTCCATTTCGCCTTTAATCCAGCATGGCCCTACCTCTTTTGTGTTGAATTACGATAAAGTAATTGCATTACCTTGTGTAATTACGACATTGTAATAGAATTATTCCCCATTTATGCACCGTTTATCCCCTAATGAACGCACCTGCAATCCGTTTAGAGATCAGGAACTCTTTCGGCGTCAGTAGTTAATTACCATTAGGTGACGCCAGCTTTCCTCCCAGTTGCCTTTGTTTGTTTTGTTTTCCACAAATAAATAATCTGATGTTAACACAATCTGGCGGGGGCAAAAAAAAGGCAATTAACGTAATAATTCCTATTTCCTCGGAATATACCCCGACTCTCGTGATGTATATCCCCGACGTGTTTAATCTGGCTCTAATGAGGATATAATAAAGGTTAATCACATTACACAAAATTTGTGTTTAATGAATCAGAATAAGAGAGTATTTTCGAATAATACAGTTGAAGATATTTTTGATAGTTGGTTTGCATGGACTCTCTGGTAAAATTTGTTTGTTACCTCTGGAAGTACTTGTTCACTAGAACTAGTTGGATCATTTCTTGCAATGCATTACGTGGCGTAGGCTTAAGGCTACGTACCATAAAGCAATTATCAATATAACCCAAGTTACGCGGGTGAAAGTGATTTCACCTTACGGGGTGCTGGTAGACAGCAATACAATCAATAATTTGAGCTTCAATGTTCAATTCAATTCAACTTTAAAAAAAAACGAGTGTGTTATAGGACCGAAGCAAAATTTTTTCATACGAAGCGCTTGTGAGAGAAAGAAAGAGAAAAATTTGCTCGCACCTCTCTTTCTTGCCCCTTTTTTTTGTTCACGCGGGGAAACGCATTTATGCGCCTTCACTGGCCCTGGGTGGGGTCCAGTGGTGTGTGGGGCTCGCGGCACATTATATAGTGCCGAATACCCACAAAAACTACCGCGAGTGACACCAGTGCCGCCTTTGATAAGGTGCCCCGGAACAATAAATCATCAGGGCACCTCGACGGCAAGTCAGCCACCGAAGAGACCGACGCCACCCCTACAGATGGGGTTGTCCCGCACCACAGGACAACCCCATCGACTTTGGGACAGTGCAATGGGGTGAGGTTCCCATCCTCGCCCCTTGCCCCGTGTGCAAAAGCGCCGCCACTGTTTGCTTTTTTTGTCCCCTCCTCTTATAAGAGAGGTACAAAGAGCGGCACTTCCTCCTGCTCTTTAGTCCCCTTTTCTTATAGGAGGGGTACTAAGAGCCGCTATCTCCTCGGTTCAATTGGCTTCGCCCAAGGTGTCTCGGATAACCCCAGGCTACTGAGCCCCACCGCCACGACAAGGCTTGAACCATGGTGGGGCTCCTTCTTGCCCCTGCAGCAATATACATAACGTAACTCTGTATCTTTCTATCTTCTGTATCCTGATAAGTTGAGAGGGATATCCTCTCAACTTCCGCTCGCCTCGCCCGACACTTTTCGTAACGCACTCGGGGCATTCTCCTCCAATTACACTCCAAGCCAAACGCACATACAGAAGTTTTCCTCCGAAAGTGTTTGTTAGCTCCGAATTTAGTTTTCGCGTGAGGTTACACGATGTAAAGTTTGAGCGTTACGGTGGTGTTATGATCGATTACTCGATATGCTCGGTCTGATGATGCTGGTCTCGATTGCTGTTTCACATAATTTTGCTCGTCGCTTTAAATCGCTTCAGGAATTTTATTTATTACACTTCTTCAATGTATCATGGCACATCTCTTACTTATTTACTAAACATAAATTTATAAATACGTGTTCCACCTTCAAGGCACCTTGTATTACGAAAAAAGCTTTGAATGATTTAATAAGCGTAGATATTTGTAAATAGAATACGCCGAAGGCGAAACTTAAATTTTTCTTGTGCGTATATTGTAAAAGTAAATAAGAATAAAGCTTACGTTGTGATTTTCGTAGCGCGTAAGCTCGCTAAGCTTATTTTCAGACCCGTAGGGGTTCGCATATTATGTGTGTGAAGATGCTTGAAGCAACAAAATCAAGACATAAAATAGGTTACGGAGAAGGCTACATTAAATAAAAAGCACCATGCTTTTTAACATTTAGTTTGCTGAGGTATATTATGCACCTACTCCTTTATTTACTTATCATCGGCCTTAAAGGTTTATATGAAAGTAGTCCCGGCATTATCCCTGAATAAATTTTACACTAAAACCTGCCTCGAGAATGACTATACCCATGGGTGGAAACATGAGTTTTGAGAAAGTCATTTCTCATACATTTTCTTGTTTTAATTTAGCGAGTTGGGAGGAAGCCAATACTTTCTTATATGAATTAACCGTTTTGTTTACGTGACCAGAGCGAAGTGTCACCTGACACTTCGCTCTGGTCACGTTTTGACACGTTTCATGTGGTTTAGTTTCATGTGGTTTGGCTCCTACACCCATTGTCCGAATGGAATTCGATAGTCCATTCGGACAATGGGTGTAGGAGGCCAAAAATTTGAACACAATCGCAATGTGGATGCTAACGCAGGTAGTCCCTGTCTTTGAAATTGATAGAATAATATTTGGAGGCAGAGGTGTCAACTGCAGATGAGCAGACATAACCGAGAAGTTAACGCTCTCGTGATGCGACAAATATTTTCCTGCTTGCATCTAACCTCTACTACTACTTTGAGGTCTGTAAGATTTATTTCTCTTTTTTTTTTGTACATATTTATTAATATTATTATAGTATAGGGAGGCACACGAGCATGTGGAGAATATTGAAGAAAATACTAAGGTATATAGATATAGACATCCGTATAATTGTTGTCATGTAGTGTTATAATAAATAATATTGAAAACGAACAAATTGACCCGCAGAACGTAAATACGCTGTAATTTATAAATAGCACTACGCTCTGTTAAATATCCGACAGGGTGAAATGTTTAAT
Source organism: Eumaeus atala (assembly GCA_017140195.1). Lineage (NCBI taxonomy): Eukaryota > Metazoa > Arthropoda > Insecta > Lepidoptera > Lycaenidae > Eumaeus > Eumaeus atala. Next base: position 31,424 of record JAFELO010001300.1, on the reverse strand, counting down.
AATGAAAATAAAAAAGCGAACTTTCGGTGACATAAAATTAAATTGAATTTCTTATTACGGTGCAAACACTGAAACGTTCTGAAAGTTGTAACAATACTATCATAGGGACGTTTAATCTGAGAAAGTCATTATACCACAAGAAGTGAGCAAGTAATTACAGCCAGAGTTTTATACTTCAATGCTGTCTTAAATTTCCACAGCGAAACTTACTTTTGCCTCATTCTCTCTTAGATTATGTAATTCTCTGCTTCTGCAAGTATCATAAATTAATAGGGGATGTAAAATTTATTTACATTTATTTTTTATATGGAGTATGAAGCAGATGCGCAGTCATATCACAAATATACGTATGACAAGAACCCGATGCTCATAGCCATAAGCAGATGGCTCTAAGCCACGACGAGAGAAGCAAGTGCCGTGGAACGACTAAAACTAAACGTTATCCATGACCCAAATTAATTTGTGTTCCAAAACGCTATAAAAGCGAGTGACGTGGTGAGAAATTGTACGGCGATCGGTATTGCCACTGAATGAAACATGTTGGCCATGAACACAGTCAAGAGCGTCACGAATGGAAATCTAATTCTTCCAATCTTCTCCGTCAGGTGTAAAGTTGCCCACCCTTGCTCTAAAATTTCTTTAGTTTTCCATAAAGTTGTATTCTAACTTTAGTAATAATGATCTACGACACCAATAAAATACGCTTGGATACTCTAATTAAGCATAGGATTAATATTTATGAGAAATTATGAGATATTCACAGCTACAAAATTTGGGCTTCTAATAATATTGAATGTTATAGGGTCGGTTTACCAATTTTGTTGCAAATGGGATGTAAATATCTTCCAAAATTGAAAAATATTTGGTAAATCTCGCTAAAAGAAAAACAAAAAATGTACGAGTAAGAAATGAAAGATACGCTTTTTAAGTTGTGTATTTATTCGATTTAGCTGCAGTGTAACTCTTGCATTAACTTTCACAAAACTTTTAATTGAATATATTCTTACTATTTAGATCGCCTTCGGCTCGTGTAAAAACCATAGACTACTTTCCCTTCGATAGCAAATAGAATAGCTTGGTAAAAATTATTCTATTTATCATTTTACTATAGTTTAAGGTGACAAACGTGCAGTCGGAGCCTTTTGGCGACTACTGATATTAATAGATATCCACATAACTATGCAAACGTTTAGCGTTCCTTCCCTCTTCTACCTCCATTGGGTCACCAGAAATCCATAGCCTCTCATTACAGGGAGGATGTGCAAAGTCGGTAACGCTGTTGGCCAAGTTATTCTATTTTTTAAATTTGTATCTCAATTCTTTAAAGATTTTAGAGCTTAATGAAAGGAACCTTCCTTATTTTTTGACATACCAAAAATGTAAAATTTTATTAACGTTTATTACTGGCATGCTCAATGAAGCCTGTACATTATTTTGCTTTATTAAATCCTCAGATTCGATTTATTTGGCTTCGCTGGTTCTTTACAGCGTCGGATGGAATATTTAAAACGTAACAATTAGTGAGATATCTAACAAGTATCTGATAATGTCAGGGATATTTTCATTTAAATTTCAATTTTTAAACGACTCCATAATTGGTTCTTGAGTATTGTAATGTGTGTTAAATGTTACATTACCTTGAAACCAATTAAGTAAGTTTAGTGTTCTGATATGATGAAATAAAAATGAAACCATATTTATTTTCATTACTACATTGAGAATTTCTACATAGAAATTTATTGTTTATTAAAAGTAAGTTAGCTTTTGAAATTAATTTAATAGGCTGTAGGATTACGTGGTAGTGATTATTGTGCATTGACGTACGTCAACTGCACATACTATTATTTATTATATAGCATGTTACGTGGTAGTGATAACTGTGCATTGAATTGACGTACGTCAACTGCACATACTATTATTTATTATATAGCATGTTACGTGGTAGTGATGACTGTGCATTGACGTACGTCAACTGCACAAACTATTATTTATTATATAGCAAGTTACGTGGTAGTGATGACTGTGCATTGACGTACGTCAACTGCACATACTATTATTTATTATATAGCATGTTACGTGGTAGTGATGACTGTGCATTGACGTACGTCAACTGCACATACTATTATTTATTATATAGCATGTTACGCCAGAGGACGATGGTACCAATTCCGCCTAGGTCATGATGGATATTTATTTTTGTATTACATCTACTGCTATAGTAAAAATATTAAATTTAAAAATTTCTTAAATTTATAAAAGAAAAACAAATTAAGTATATTTCCTTTGACCAGTACATGTAACACAAGTTCTTACGGTATTGAGCTCAAAGCTAGGCTAACGTGATGTAGTAACAACAACAAACATATTAACACATCCTCACGTCAGCTCCCTAACGGGGCAGGCAGGAAAAACGGAGTATCACATATCATGACCTCTACACATCTGTCTCTTCCGTATGCATTACTCTCTTTACATAGATACGCCCGAGAGTCTTGGCATCACCTTCGGTGTGTCCGGTCTTGGTTCACATCGGCACCTGCATCCTTCCACACTCGCATTGCATATCAATCATCCGTGGTGTAATAATTCCAGAGATATAAATATTATTACCTATATGCGAAAATTATTCATATAACAACCAAGCAAGCTTGTCGTTCATTGTCGTCTTGGCGTTCATTGAGAGAGGCCGATGTCCAGCAGAGGACTGATAAGGGCTGATAATGATAAAGATGATGATGAAATATACTTTATAAAAATATATATTATATTCCTACTAGCAAAAAAAAATGAATCGTCCCTTGGCGGAAAAACGATCATGAGGGGACTACTGTAAAAGGCGATCTCCACTCAAATTATGAGATCCGTTTAATTTGTAAAGACAGTATTATAGCTGATATGTAAATCTACATTCACATAATAATTATATCCCGGACGTCATCTGTCTCAAACATAAATTAATTTATCGCTTTAAAACTTTAAAATTAGAAGTCGTTTTATTGCTAATGCTATCCATTGATATTAAAACGACTACTTAACAGTTTCATTGCAGATGTGATTACACTTCAACAGTTACAGCTTCGGTGTTTCCGAGTGTAAAATACATACAAACAAAATGATTTTGAATTAGTTGCGATCCACCCGGCTTCGAATGCTTTAAATGGGGATGGCAAAAGTCTATAGAACTTGACGACGACTTGTCATGAAGATCCGTTCTGAGAATTTGGAGAAAATCAGATATTCGGGGTCTTTATTTTATACTAAGTATAGATAAATAAATCGACAAATTTACATGACGAAACAAATAACTCACACTTGCATGCTACTATCAGAATCATAATAAAAATGTCCAAAAACGTTTATCATAAGATAAAATCGCAATGATTTCTCTATATTCTAGCTGTTCTGTTTTGTTGTATTTACAGCCGGACCAGCATGCGAAAGCATGTTATGTAATTGACTATTATTGCATTGCTGGAGAAAATAAGCTAACGTGCAATATTTTTTAATGTCTGGTCATTCGAAGTCAGTGCTCACATACAAGTAGGCTAATTGATTACTCTTTAGCTTGGCGTAGTGATTACGTTTAAAATAATAACGTTTAAAGTAACTACATACCAATAGTAGGTAAATACTCGCTATGGAACCGGACCAAGGTGGAGAGCGCCCCACGGCGTATTAAAATACTCTGTGTTCCATTTTATTAAATTTCTAGAGAATAGTGGTCAGAATCGTACATATTGTAATGGACAATAGTCATAAAGACCGGCATACACTTATGACGACATTATATTTTATTAAAATACACTTCCATTAAGATAAAAGAAATCAAGAGATTTAACTTTACATGAACTTAAAACCTAAGTTGCTATCTCTAAGAATAGCAGCACGGAAAGTTTTTCTTTGCGTTTCAGTAAAGCGGGTTTCAGTTGTAATCTACAGCTTAAGATATATAAGCAAATAGTAATTTTTTTAATGATAGATATTGATAAGTAATGCAACACTGAAATGAATGAAAAATACGGTTTTTACATATTTTTAGGGATCGTTATTGTGGATTATATATTGCTTGAAGAAATCTGATAATGGTGATAATTGTAAATCAGTATAAGGGCAACGAAATTCTTACGCTTTTACTTGTCTGCAAAGTTGACAGTAAGTCAGTAAGTCTCTACGAGGTTCACAGAATCACTCATTCACTCACTTACTCACTCACAACGGAATCTCAGAAACTGCAAATAGTAGGCTTCAAGTTATAGCATTATCTTTGTGCTAGGAAGGAATGTTGCGTAATTCGCCCTCTGACGTTATGTTTCTGAGACCGCGGGGGCAGCCCTTTGTGAAAAAAATAACAACCTTCCTTTCTTTCAATTTCTCTGATTAATTTAATTTATATCAATCACGATATAAATAAAATAAATAAAAATATTAAAATGTTATCACTTTCCACCATGGTTCAAGCCCAAGCTCAAGTATTCCAAAGTGAACCCAGCCATTATAACCGAAGCATGTTGGACCGAGGGGCTGCTTTTTTACCAATCTTATAAGACGAGGGGACCTAAAGAACAAAAGACCTTATGAGAACAGATTTTACACATATCATATTGATGCCTCTAAAGTTGATCAGATTGTTCTGTGGTGGGAGAGCGAAAACTCTATAGTGGTGTTTTTGGTTGCCCTAGAAGACTTACAATCGTCGAGGAGCCCAGAAAAATAACAGTTTCCAGGAACGTCACCAAAGCCGGCACGATCTCGACTCATGGTTTTTGTGGGTGTTTGGCAAATGCACGGAACCCCACTTACCGCTCAAATGTACCCAGGTGGCGCATTAGTCCATGTCACCAAAACTATAACAATTACATTACTATTACATCTGTCGGTAACATTATTAAACAGATTCTTACGCCGGTGGAGCACCGACGTGGTCGAACATTAATATTTTATCAACCTCAACGTTTAAAAATAAATATTGCTGTTCCACGTGTCACATATCACTGAAATTCCAGTCGCACGTAGAGTGAATCACCCATTTCCAATAATCCCGTGATCCCTTATTTACTAGTTTCTCGAGTTGGCTCTACATTTTTCTTTCTAAATATTTCCAAATACTTTTAGCATTTCTCAGCCATTTCTCTTACACTATTTCGTTTATTCGCTAACAAATTATTCTTTTATTTAAATATCAGTAAAGTAATGCATCAACATTAAGTTATTCATAATAACTTAATGTTGATGCATTACTTTACAAAAATACAAGATACAGAATTTCACACTGAACTACTATTCTAAAGATTTCTTGCTTCTATAGAACATACATATATTTTTGCGAAGTTAAGAAAGGTTTTAAGACGTTCTTAAAATAAAGATTGTTTTCGAAAGAAGCGTATACTTTAAATATGTTATAAGCAGCCCAATATTACTTCATCAGATTGCTATGAGTGCTCGTCTGGCGACGAGACTAGGTTTTTGGGTTGAAAGAGGGACCGACCCCCCTTCCTCCCGCAGATGGGAGAGATGCATCCCGATATGAGAGCGATTCTAACTTAACTGTTATTAACATGGTTCTGACGTCAGGGGAAGCTCACGCCCGGTAGCTAAAATGGCCTCGGCGCTGACGTGAACGTTTGACCAGGAAGTAACACCGCGGAGCCCGTCTCTCTCATATGCCTTAAAACTGACGGTTATGCTGTCCCATTTCGGGCGGTTAGGTAGCCAGTGGATCGTTGAAGTAGGATAGGAGTAGGTTAACAGGAATCGGTAGTGACCAAAGTCTTCGATTACTCGTTTGTCCTTGAGTGATGTAAAAAACTTCGGCGGTCAGGGGCAGTGCAGTACAACCTCTATTTGAAGCTTGTAGATGTTAAGTGTTCATTTCAAAAAGGTACAGTACCATGGCGAACATGCCATGAAACCTATAAAAAATTAAGCTCATATATAATTTAAAGGAATATTCTATGGAATACTACGTGCCGCAAACAAATCATAGCAATTTCCGACCTCATAAACTTTTTAATGTCAACCAATCCTCAAACTGCGCAGAACGAAGTTTCTTCACAAAAGTTACAGACTGCCAACTTGACATGAACTTTAAATGAACTAAGGGGTTGCAAGTCGAAAGATATAAAAACATCTTGATTCAATTTAGATGTTAGAATATAATTATGTTCAATGTATAACTATCAGATGGGTGTCACAGGTGCATTGTAGAACACCGGTATGGAGTATCGCGATAGTGCCCTGCTGCATTACAGCCGAATCACTGGCACGCTCGGGGAGATATCTCCCACTTACATGATACTCGTACTGTCGCAAAGTGACAGTTATGATATCGCGTTTCGTGTGTTTCGTGAGTAGTCGGTGGCCCATTTGGGGAGGGGGTAAAGAGGGCAAAGCATCGGCGTAGTAATAATGTGGGTATTACGGCGGTATTATGTGAGCGAGAGGTACCTCCCCGGTCGTGCCGGCCCAATTCCGTTACATTGGAGGATGTAGTGTCATGCACTATGCATGGCACCACCTCCTCCTTTGCAACATGTCACTACCTCTACCTAAAACGTGTGGATCTTAGTAATAGATATGGTCACCTAGATGGCTCCAATCGCACGTATTTGTTGAAAAAAATATCGACTCCGCTTGCCTTTTGTGAATGCTGTAAGGAAATGGTTCAATGGTAGTAACATAATCGCAGTCATTTTGTAAAACTCCGACAGTAGTGAAACTAATCAATTTTACACTAAAATTCTCGGGAATGGCTCTGTGTATAGGTGAGAATCGCAAAAAAAATCGGTTCAGCAGGTTTTGAGAAAATAGATCATATACATATAGACAGCTTTCGGGAACTTTGTTTTATATAAGTATAGATTTCTATACGAAACCATTATATTGCTATGTTACTGTGTGATTCAGATAAATCTTAATCTTATTATAAATAAACAGTAACCCTTTTTTAAATCAGAAGATCATTTGAAAATAATTTACAATTTATTTTCATGTGATCTTCTTCCTTATTTGATATAATAATTCTGGTGTCTTAGCAAAGGCATCGATAAGGCATCAGCAAAGGCGAGGAGGAGGTATGGGCGTGTCTCTGGAGTGACGTCATATCTCACTCAAAGGATTTCGGGATATCGGCTTCGTTCGATCGCAGAATATTGGCCGTCTCAATTAATTACATTCGCCAATGATCGGCATTACACAGAAGTGGAGGAATATACCCATCAGCATCATCGTCATCGTGATTAGCAACGCTTATCAATCCAATGCCGGACATAGGCCTCTTACAGTGAAAGCCCAGACGACGGGTCACCTGATACTCGTATCCATCCCAATCTAAAGGAAAATATATACATGCACAAATTCGAAGTCTAAAACCTTTTTTTTCGAGTGTGTATCCGAGGGAGGTACCATAATATAAGGGCTATTGCGGAGATGGTCATGCTGCACTCGAACCGACTAAAATCACACGATGTTCTATCTCGGTAGTCTACCACGGGATGCCCAGGTATACCAAGTCCAAAAGCTTGGACTATGAATATAAATCATATCATAATCAGTAATTATCAGTCCACTGCCTCTTTCAATGTACGCCAAGACAACCAACCTCCTGCTACTCGCATCCATCCTGGACCGGCTCCTGCACGGAGATCGTCTTCCCATCTGGTGAACGGTTGACCAACACTTCGTTTTCCTAAGCACGGCCTCCATCCCATAACCTTACTGGTACATCTGCCATCTCTTCTTCTAAGTGTGTGACCAGCCCATTACCACTTCATAATATAGTATAATATAAATTATATTCGCTTATATAAACAAGGATTAAATTCACTGCAAGTAAGTGCATTAGTGTTAATTTATGTATAATGGAGATGTAAGTGTAAAAGTTACCGGCGAAGTGCCGTGGAGGAGTGCACTTATGCTTCCATTTTACAATCCAATGCAGTACACGAGTGTTTTATAGATTGCTGCATTCTGTACCGCAGTTAGTTACATAACTTTCCTTTTTAAAATATTTTACGGTCAATTTATTGTTTTTGACGCAGCGAGATGGGACGCCCATCGAGTCTGTAGGTATGTGGCATTTTAATTTCTTACATTCGTATATTTTTGAACTGACATATGTATGAGAATTATATAAGCTAAACTTTTACACAACATAGGTCTATTTAATCTATTGAATAAGACGGTTTATGGATAGTCGGAGCTTTTTGATATATATCTACGCCTAAAGGCTAATATTTTTAGGTCTCATTTATTATTATCACTTACTGGCGAACTCTCTAGGCATGGTATATCATAATGTTAATGTCAAAAGTAGCCGAGCGTGCCACTTGTAGAGGTATGTGGATGCTGTTTGTAGAAGTGAAACCGGGATACACTACTCGTAATTTTATTTAACTTACTCGTATTTTTTTTTCATAATAATACTAAAAATAAAAAGTAACTTCCTACTTTGTCTGTATATCTGCCTCTCTGGGGCGTCATCATAGTCCAATTGCTTAACCGATGGTGATGAAAGGTGATATATGGAATGCACCTCAGCCCACATCCTAGTGGTAAATTAATGTGTACACGCTAATGTTAATTTAATAACTTGAAATATTAATAAACCGCATGGCTGATAACGTCTCATAACGTCATACAAATATTGAGAAAAAGTGTTCTGGGCCACGTAGATTTTATTTTGGTTTATGGGGTATAAATGGCGAAATTATGGGGGAAAACGAGATGTATGGACCAATGTGTATTTAATTAATGATATATCTGCATAAACATTATGTATGACGTGTGATATTCGTTGCCCACTTTCCTCTCCCAAGTGACGAAGACACTCACAACCTACACAACACGCGACAGCATAGCCGTCTGTTTGTGGCATCATATGAGCGAGAGGAGCTGTCGTGGTAATGTGTGTAGCTGGAGATCCGCCGCCTTTTGCCAAATCCACATTTTGCTATCTGTAAGAAAAAAGAAGAATAAAAAATGAAAATGTAAGAGAAAGCAAAGGTAGCACAACAAAAACACAAAGGTATACTATAATCGATGTTCAC
>JAFELO010001300.1:6401-18721 GCA_017140195.1 Eumaeus atala | reverse complement strand
AAAAGCGCGTTAATAAAACAGCCACACCATGTAGAACTCCATGTATAAATAACGCTCAGTGAATTTCGTAATAAAAAATAATAAATGTTCCCACTAGAGTACTGCATTAAAACGTCGACACACCTGCAGCAGAAATGTTGAGTAAGTTAAAAACCGTGTTCGAGTCCCGTGTGGACGTCACTCGGGAAAAATGGGGGAGACTGTGGAAATAAGGAAATACTTCCGCTTTTGTGTTCCAATACAGTTGTCGCGTGTTCACCAAGCATGCTGTCTCCGTCGCACCTTCCCACTTCATAGGCTTATTTTTAGAATATTTTAAAGCTTTCAAACCGCTCTTTTTTGCTCCAAGTATAAGGAATTCGTAGTGAATTCATCTGTTTGAATCCGCCGAAATCAATCTGTTGGGTTTATATAAATTTTGCGAATTTGTATAGATTGATCTGTTACATTATATTTTCATAATAGTATAAAGATCATCAGCCAGTTTCAGGTCTGAGTACAACGCATCGTAGACGTTTTCGGTTTTTTTTTTCTATCTTGGTACTTGTAGTTATTTTTACGCACTAAAACTTGTGAATAAAGTATTTATTTCCTGACGATAGCATTGAAAGAAATTCAATTAATATTTTAAGAATAGTGCACTATTGCCGACTACCTACACTTCAAGGCTTGAATTATCAAGAGATTATAACCTTTTAACTTTGATTGCTTAATATACGTTGTACCTACAAAACGGCTGCCCAATTAACTCACGGAGTGCCGATTAATTTTATATTAAAAGTATTATACAAATTTATTTCTATTGAAAATTTTACTTCACACCATTTTTTTCTAGCATCGTTGATATACAACTTGTCTTCTTCACTAACTCCGTGATCGTAAAACGGGCGATGGAGCCCTCAAATGCCGTGCGCCATATTGCTCCCTTAGACATTTATGGAAATAATAATAACATATCCTTCTACCTTAACTGTACTAGGGTACAGTTGAGGAGGGTGTAAAACCTGCGCTTCCTATTATCTTGTGCATCATAACTTGTTTAATAAATTATCTCAAGAAGAAAAAGTAGTTTTCTTCTCATAAATGTATTTCGGAGTCGATATATAGATATGGTGGTGAACAGACAAGTTTCGGAGACACAAAAATAGAATATACGGATGCTGTAGGAATGCTTTTTTGTCAAGCCCATATAGGGGGCAGACGAGCAGTCAGAGCCTTCTGATTATTCATTTCTCAACATCTCCATAGACATGCACATAATCGTTATGCAGATGTGTTGTTCCCTTTCCCTGCACCCGTCCAAAATTCAGAAACCGCACGAAAGAACACTTACGGTGCACCGTGTCTGCCCGCAGTGATATGCTTCCCTTCACTATACAAACGTTGTTAATTGGAACAGGATATAATAAAGCTTTATTCAGTACAATTATTGCACTGTTACACATTTCACTATTACATAGTTAGTATGTGAAAATACTCGTAGTACTTAAAAAATGCACATAAAAATAATGAAATTAATAAAAATAATTTAGAAATCTATCAACTCATATAGGTATTATGCTAAGGAACATGCACAACAGTGTGAGCAAAAGTTCCAAAACGATTAAAACCTTATTCATTCAGTTGTACAAACCTTATTCAATTATTTGTACACACATTAGGGTAAGTACATTTTTTATAGCATAAGGAGGCAAACGAGTATTCGGTGCCTTTTGTTACACTGTTGACCTCCTATACTCCCCCAATGGGCCAACGGAAAGTCACAAACCGTACGAAACGCGACACCGTAGGTGTCATTTTACGCCGTTGTCAAGTGACCGAAACGTACTTTCCCTATCATGGCGGCCCAATTCCGGTGCATGTGAGGATGTAGTATCATGCACCATGCGTGGCACTACCTCCTCTTACGCAGCATGGCACTACCTCTTCCTAAATATTAATCGTTATCCTTTCCAAATAACGTACAATATGTTGGCCTTATAAAATGATTGCCCCAATGCATTATTGATTGTGGCAATATCGAATTTTCTATATCAGATTGAGTGTAATCGTTTTCTTACAACGTCACGACACGCCGAGAGGATGCCATTCCGACGGCGTACCATAAAATTAGGTTACCTCACGCTGGCTGAGTACGTTCTAAAATTCCGAAATCCCGATCCAATTCCATGGATCATTCTTGAGAATCCGACGTACAATTGACATTTTTCTATTTGGTAGACTTTTAAATGTCGCGGCGAAGTAATAGGTCGCTGTTTTTATTGCCATCCGCGGTAAATTGTTCAAATCATTATATATTCTTTTTTATCAAAGTTGGCGTGCTAAGGTGTCGTAAAAACAGTGAATGCAGAAAAGGAACGTTTTATTCATAGTTTCCGCTCCTGCTATTTATTTGCGGAAATCGGTTCGCTGGTGATAAAAGAATATTATATACAATAGTGAAATTTCTTTAGAAACATCCCTTGGAATAAAGGAAGACCAGTTGAGAGTCACTTAAATACCACACAAGGGAGAAGATGTCAGTTGGTTTGACACAACCGCCCGTTGTTTTATTGCAAGTTAAATAAAAAAGTCAATGAACCATATTTTTAGCGAACAGAAATCAAAACACATAATGACTGAGGAAATTACGGTAAAAATCATTACCAAAAAATTCACGTGTAGGCGAATGATTTTACAGTAATTACAAAAGTTTGTAAATGTTAAAGTTCCAACAAAGGAATACCTGAACAAATCAGATCCATTCAATTTTGATTGATTTAAATTAAACAGACATGGTCTCTGTTTGCAAAATGAGTAATGTTTATTTTTCAGTTCTTATTTTATTTTTTTACATTTTAAGTACATTAATTATTAAACCACATACATAATTAGAACGAAATGTGAATAGAATTAATTATACGAATGTATTTGTTCAAACACTAGCTGTTTGGACAGCACATAAGCTAAGTACTAAGACTGGCATCTGGGTGAGGGAAAGTTTAGTCGAATTTCTAGCCGATTTCCTCTACCTTGAGACATATTAATTTTGAATGGTTTCTTATTTACCGTAAGGACATAAGGGCATCCAGCCTAAGCCTAGAAAAGTGATTCCAGAAAATATTATTTTTAATTATTTATTATTGGTACTTGAATTTATTTATAAATATCTGTCTTTTATCATTGCTTTTCGTATCCCTGACAAGACTAAGCGCTTATCAATCATACTGTACAATGTACATAGAGTATACCTAAAAATATCCGTATACTTTGTGGGTACTATATTGAACTGGCTAGTACTAAACACGTATTATATCTTGTGGATCCGAAATCAAAGATGTTATTTTAATTTAGGCTCCGAGAATTCCTCTGAATGTACCAATCAATGTCATGAAATGACTATGGCTGTTCCATTGCAAGATTTTAAAGCTAACTAACCATGCAAAACTGACCATAAAGTCACATACCTATAACAAAAACATAACTTTAACAATAGTCAGTAAATATTTCCCTTAATAAACTAACGTAGTAACTAAACTGTGAATTTATATGTTTTAATCATCGATTTACAAAAATACCAAGGTACACAGTCAGCTTCTCAAAATCGTCCGAAAATATGTGCATAATGTAATATTATGCAGCGCAAAAGCAACTTAGAGTCATGGGCGTAAGGTCGACCTTGCTTCAAAGATATGTCCATCTATAATCACGTAATCTTTAGAATGACAGTTCAGTATGATACCGTGTACATTATATTTTTGCAAAAGAATGGTTTTAAATAAATAAATTTGATTTAGATTTGTGTAATGAAATCTCTAAGTTACTGTACGGAACTTCACTCTTATAATAAATGTCCCTACGCTAAACAGCTCATTCTCATCATGTTGATATGTACGTACGCATGATGGAATTAAAATTTATATAGCCAATGAAGACGCTAAATCAAACTAGCGCATGTAAACTGAATATATATTAATGACTACAGTTAAATGATACTTAATAGAATATGTTATAGCCAAGCCTTGCCATAAATATTATAACAAAGAAAAAATATTTTTAATTGTAAATAACACGTATTATTTTTACAGTTTATAATTAATACGTAAATGTAAAACAAATGAAAGCTTATTCAAAGTGGTCTGCAATACAGTTCTTTTAACGTTGAGGCCAGTTATCAATAGAAGCAGAATCCTACGTAAACAAACTTTTTCTCACCTTGCGTACCGCCTCAGTAGTTGTTCCCATTTTACCACCCTATTCATCTTTAATTTATCAGTTAAGAAGGGACCAGTGTTTCTATTATAAGCTACAAGTCCTAAGTCATCTTAAACACGTTACATGGTTCTAGGTGCTATCTTTATGTCCTGAGATAACATATTTTGCTTTCGGACAGGATTTCTTCGAATTCTGTCCCTTACTATTAGAACCAATTTTTTCGTAAGGACACTACGTGGACGGCCAGATCTTTTTCTTTAACAAACAGAGAGAATCTCATTGTACCTATTAATAGCACGGTACACAAATATTTACCTAACATCAAGTGCATGGAGAGTTTCAAATTGCATTTGGCTCCATACCTACTTTATAGCTCCAATCTATTTTAATATTGCAAATATTGTACAATGTATTGGCCCCAAAATGATAAACAGTAAAAATAATCGTATAAAAATGACAGACCAAGTGCAAACGTAATACCTTTTATTGTAACAGGATATACCGCCAGGCTAAGAATATTGGACGAGTATTACGGTTATCTATTATTGTGATGGATTCCATCGAAAATATAAATATAATAACAATTAAAACGAAAATGAATTTTTCACGGTTTCATTGTCCAGAATTAGGTACACTTGCTTCTAGCTAGTCTCTTCCATTTTATACCCTGATCAGGAATAATTCAAAAGAATATGAAACCGGCTGTATTGTGATGATGACCAAAGTGTATTTGTAACACTATTGACTTTATTTTATTATGTTGCCACCACAGAGAAAATATACGAACGAAATTTGAATTCTATCGGTCAACGGGAAAGGGATTTCGATAACTAGATTTAAATAACGACGAAATAAAACCGTAAAAGTATATACAAATTCGAAATAATAATAATAATATATGTGTTAAATACTGATTTAGGAAAATACAAAACACACGATATTGTACAGAACTATCATTCTAAGAAGTCCGTGATTGTATATCAACATACACTTTTGCAAAGTCTAAAAGCTTATGCGCATGATTTCAGATGGCATTAACAAAGTGCACAATTCAACATATGCACATCTTAAATTATACAGAGAGTATTGAGACGCTGACTATGTATCTTGGTATTTTTGTAAATCAATGGTGGGAGACGATAATACCGACAAGATGTTTAAGATCTAAGCGGGTGTTAAGTTACATACGACATAATAATAATCCATAATAGGAATCAAATTATTTTATCTGTAATCGAATAAGGACCACAATTATATGGATCGCTTCGTCCGAAAGGGTTGGTACTTAATTGATTGTTAACATAATTGCATATTTGCAACAATAATTGATACTTTTACATAAAGTAATTCTTTTAAATTGAATTAATCCACACCCGTGTTATATAAAACGGTTTTATGACATTGGAAGTTAATTGAATCTGTCGGCGCGTACTTGCCAACAGTTTTGTGCCGTGACTGATTGACGTATTCGATTTACAAAGTCATGAGACAAAAGCTCAATATCTGTACTAGAATATCCAGTTTGGAAAACTTATTTCCACTCGTTTGATCTCCAAATGCATGCAATTAATGGAATACCTGTCTACAATGAGGACTTTAATCTAAAACTCCAATATGAAAATTGTTTTCGACAGACACGGTGCACATTTAACAGGGTTTGGGGAAGGGGATTATTACATCAAATGCATAAAGGGCTGATATATATCACAGCCGGTGTGCAATTAGCTACAAAGTGATCAAACGCATTGTTCAATTTCCATTGTCATAGAAATTTGATGCCTAATTTGCACTTCTATGTTTTTGAGATGTCTGTCTCATTTGCCTTTTAGCCGATATCGAGATTTGCTGTCCGAACTACATCAATTGTTAATTAAGCTTCAGACTACAAAGAAACTTATGATCTAAATTTCAATTACCATGGATATCGTACTTGATCCCGAACAAAATGAAGTTGAGTAATTGATCTCTTGTGCACGTTTTATTTGATGTACGAACTTGTTGATAATACACACAGTTGTATAAATCTGTTTTCCACTTCAAATGCAAAGATTTTAGTGAACAGTGAAAATACTCAAGATAAACTCTACCAAGTTTCATTAACTTATATACTTATATACAAGCTTTAAACGTGACTTTATCTATATTTTACAAGCTTCAGTCGATTTTGGTTTTTGTTAGAAATGTCCAAACTATTTTCCAAATTATCAAATATAAATAAGATATATATAATAACAATATATATATATATATATATATATATATATATAAAGTTAAATTATGTATCATGAGAGCGCACGCGCGCGCTTTAGTTTGTGTGTGTTTGTGTGTGTGTGTAAAACGTGCCTCTGTCTTGTATGCCAATGTATACTATAGCAACTATAGTAAATTACTTCGATGTGGAAATAATTAGCGGATTTAGGTACTTTAATAGCCTATGCACACTAATTTAGCGCTATTCTAGCCGTCCATGTCGTGTCTAGGCTAAATCCACAAGCCCCAGCGCTGCGCAGAGGCGTCACCAATGACGCCATTTGCATTTTATTGCAAAACTTTCTACCCACAGAACACCTATTTTTATAGTAGAGTTATTTAAATTCACCGCGACGTCATAAATTGAAAATGTCCTGGTACGGCTGGCACGGATAAAGTTTGTGTATACCGCCGTAGCAGCCTCTTTCGAACGTAGTTTGTGGAGATATTTATGAATAGAAATATGCTATAAAATCGATTTAGCATAGTTTGAATTATTTTTTAAAACATTAATAACTTCCACTTTGAAACGTTCTTTCCTGCACATTCAAATTCGGCTGTCACGCTCGTTTGAAAGGTGCCTTACCTGGAAGGTGATTGACGTTTATTATATTAGGTACTATGATCCGCGAGCCAGCAGCAGATTTCTAAGGCCAAGCACTTCTCAGATAATATCTTGTACAATACGTCAGATGAATGAATGAATAGTTATCTTTTTTAGCAGCCAATTCAATGGTGGGACAAGCATTAGTAACGTACCCGTAATAGTTCTTACTATAATTTCATAATCGTAAATCTCTTTAGTGTAGCCCCTTAATATTCCCAAAACCTGATGATATCAAAAGCTATACAGACTCACACTAGTAAGTCGCTGGAATATTTAATATCTTATACATGACGCAGTGGTAACAATGCGCAGTTCACCCTTATCCAGGATTGTTTATTTCCCATCTTAAATGGGAAAGGCATCTCCCAGTCGTTGATGCTCTATTCACTTGCTTTGTAGTCCTAATCCTTTCTAGGAAAGTGATAATTTTCTTTTCCAAGTCATGTTTGTCGGATTAAGCTACGAGTCAGCTATCTTTTGTACAAGTCATGAGTTATTCTTATGATAATGTGTATATGAAATGGAACTGATAAACACAGATAGAAAAACTTACAAAAGAAAAGAAAAATTATCGTCTCCTACATATTTAATACAATTATTAGCCAAGAATCTTACATTAAACAAAACGAAAACAAATAAGGGGTGCCATTGAAGAAAATGAGAAAAGGGAATGAAAGTACCGTTACATCTAAATCAAATATTTGCACGAACACAGTAACCATTTCCTTGTAAAGAGTTTGACGTTTGAATCAATTCGGACTGTTTTTATCGCATTTTCATGATAGCTTCCTTGAATAATATTGATATTAATTTTCTTGACTCGAGCCACATTTCATTTAGTTTGTTAAAATAATAGCTTTGGGAAACTTACTCCAAGGAATCAGAATATATTTAAGTTTTAAAAATACATAAAAGTTGGCCGTTATATTTTCATATTTCAGGTCAACTTATAAATTGGGAGAAAATATGACAGGAGTATTTACCACAAGTAACTGTTATATTTCGACAACAATAGTTTTTATTGTTTGCAATATTAAACAAAAAAAAAAATATTTTTTTTTTTGTTTATACATTGGAATATTAATTTCCTATCTTGTATTAATATTATATTAATAAAAACTTCAACCTGCCATCAGATACAAATGTTACAAAGTAGGGCTAAATAACAAAATGTTTATCACATTTTCTGTTGGCCATTACTATGAAAAACTGGCTTTCATTCTTCGAATGTAAATCAATTTTATACTCTTGCGAAATTCATCCATTTGCCTACCACCTGCGCCCCAGTGCTCTATCCAAACTTGACAAAGTACATTCGGACGGACCCTGTTATTATAATTACTTTGAACGTTATTCTCCGTTATAATTGTTTTAAAGTTTCTAAAATTTTAAAATAACTTCTGTAGAAATCCTTATGTTTCATATAATTTTATTCGTTTCTTTAGTGACACATTTAAACTGAATATTCGGTAATACAATATTTTATTCATAAAATAGTAACATAAATCGAAATTGCTTTGTGCCAAATTTATAGTAGTGATAATAATTTATAACAATATGTATTGTATTATTCAATATTAAGCCTATTCTATTAGGTAACATTGAAATCTGGAACTACCAATTGGATTTGAATAATTAATTTTCCTCTTCATTGTCGATTTCGCCACGAAGTATACAGGCTATAAAATTTTTCACTGTCACGTCTAAATACTGATTTAATAAACATGAGCATCTGCTGTTCTGGAGGCCTATATAAAACATATAAAAGGAGTGACATTGAATTATATATTCGGATACGTCTATTGCATTTTCAAAGGCTATGTGTAACGGAAAAGTGTATTGCATGTTGTAAACTTTTAAAACTTCACCGTTTTGAAACGTTGCTGAACTATCAAACTACGGATAGTATTAAAGTACGAACTGCGATAAAATTTCTTTCAACTATCCCAATATATTTATTAAAATAGAAATCTTATGTGTATTATTATAACACTAAGTCCTGAATGTAACCAATTACATGACGACGTCATATTTATATTGCACGTGTGGCTTTCTACTTTGAATTTAAGTCGTACGAAATGCATGAGTTTGGTCTGGTCAGTTGTAGGAAGGGGACGGATTTATTATATCACAGATATGTTACTAAAATAGAGCCAAAAGGTGTAGCCACAGTGAGAAATGAATATAAAAACAGTGCGGGACCAGGTCTGGAGTACCTGGTAATCCCACGCACATTTCAGGCGGCGAGTGTTGTGTTCGCGTACGCACGTGTTGGCCTTCTGCGCTGGCTTGCCCTTTTTAAAAGAGGCGAATCACATGATCCGATTTTGATCGCGAGGGGCAGCTAACCTCTAGGTGATGGGGCAACCAACGGGTGGGAGTGGGCTTTGGTGTGACTGGGTGCAGAGGCCATATGGCCTGAAGGTGGGATAGGGACCAAAGCCTACTGCCCTACCGAAGTGGTGGATGGTATGGTATTATGTTGCCCTGTAATGTGGTGTGTTATGAATGTTCGTGAAAATGAATCCTCGTCCTTATTGCCGGATTTAAACTTCGATATTGATGATATTGAATGAGAGCGCAATAATGTGAGGAGTCTTTTATCCACTGCCTAAATACGAGTACCACTTTACAAACCATAACTTAAATTCTTATTCGAGTTTCATAATAACGTGTGTTTAATAAGTATATTAATATACACTAGTTTTGTTGCTACTAATGGACTAACATCTAATAGACCTATTTAATATGAGACATGAGTAATTGTATATGAGATTGTATTCATAATTAATTATAATATTACATTATAATTATATATTAATACAAATATTACTAATAAATAATTAATATTATTATACAACTATACTGATATACGAACGATTGGCTGAGCGTTGTCATAAGCGGATACGCCACGCGAGTTTCTCGTATACACAAAACATGTTTAAAAATTACCGTGGTAATATGAATTAAAAGGCACTAGGTGTATATAATATGAACATAACATAATTTTATAGTAACGGAATTATCCTGCATGGTATTAGGATCTCCTCATCGTGATGCACCACACACGCATAACACGGTGGTCACTAAACATGGCTATTCGAGTTCAACATTTATACATCGTTAGTAATTTCTTTCAATAAGAAGTAATTAATATATTCCTGAGCATAAATTGTTTTCCTAATCTTTATACTTATATAAAAACTCATGTCACGAAGTTCTACGTGGTGAACATAGATACTACTGTATCTATTTGGATGAAGCATCGCCAGCGTGTGTAATTTTGGTCAAACTTAAAATAAGAGTATGTTTCATTTCTTAGGAAGAGTTAGTGCCACGCTGCGTAAGAGGAGCTAGTGCCATGCCTGGCGCATGACACTACATCCTACTATATGTTGGGATTGGGCCGGCACGACCGGGGAGGTAACTCTCCCTCTCATAATAGCACCGCAAAGTGACATCTTCACTGTCGCATTTCGTGCGGTTTGTGAGTAGCCGGTGGCCCATTGGAGGGGGGCGAAGGAGGGCAACGCACCGGCACAGTAATTATGTAGATATTTATGGGCGTCGATAGCCGTAAAAAGGCTCCGAAGCCTCGTTTGCCCCCTATTATATAGTTATAGTGAACTAATAGTACAGGATGATGCTTAGCTATACTGGAATGATAAAACCTTAGGATTTTCTTTTAGGTACGATTCAGTCATGCTCTATATAGGCGGAACCAACTATTGACTAGTGGTGTAAATTTTGGTGTTTTTTTTTTTTACTGTAACAATGTATAAAATCAACTACATTTTAATTCTCTTTTTTAAATCATGTGCTACATAGAGTATTATAGAATTTGCTTATCACTCTATGCCTTACTTTGTCGCAAAAAAATCGAAGCTGGATCCAATAAACAATAACAATTATTAGAAAGGATCTCGTTGCCTGAGCATTGTCTATACAATAAAGACAAGATATAATCTATGTCCGAGACTGAAGTATACGCTCCGAACTAATAGAAAATCTGATATCATCAACAGTCTACAAATACACTATACAAATAATACTAACCAACCCTCGCCCACTTTAGGAAGAGGTAGTGCCATGCTGCATTGGAGGAGGTAGAGCCATGCATAGTGCATGACACGACATCCTTCTATGCAACGGAATCGGGCCGGCACGGCCGAGGACCTCTCGCTCACCGAATACCACTGTAAAGTGACATCTTCTGTGCCGCGTTAGTTTGTGAGTTGCCGATGGGCCATTTGGGAAAGAAGGGCAACGCCTCTGCGTAGTTATTTATGTGGATGTTCATGGGTGTAGGAACTCATAGAAAGGATTCTCGTTTGCCCCCCTATTAAATAAAAAATATTTACATGCGGAAACCCACAAAATGTAGTCGTTTCTCACTCCTGAATAGTGTAAAGTTCTGTTAAGATCAGTGTTCCTGTTTGTGTGAAGATCAGTGTTCCCGTATAGTAAAAATGTTCCTGTAAAAATCAGTGTTCCTGGGTAGTAATAATGTTCCTGTAAAGATCAGTGTTCCTGTGTAGTAATAATGTTCCTGTAAAGATCAGTGTTCTTGTGTAGTAAAAATCTTCCTGTAAAGATCAGTGTTCTTGTGTAGTAAAAACGTTCCTGTAAAGATCTGTGTCCCTGTGTAGTAAAAACGTTCCTGTAAAGATCAGTGTCCCTGAGTAGTAAAAATGTTCCTGTAAAGATCAGTGTTCTTGTGTAGTAAAAATGTTCCTGTGTAGATTTCCGAAGATTGTTATCTAAAAACAACAAAGTAATTAATTTTATCTCCACTTAATATTCGTATTTCTTATAATATTATTTATAATATAACTTGCTATTTTAACAAACTATGCACTGAAACTGTCCTCGGGAATTGTTCCGAGGAAAGTTTTAGTGGATTGACGGACAACGGAATCTCAGTAATATTGTCCCGTTTTTACGCTTTGGGTAAGGAATTCTGAAAAAAGCTATCGTCAATGGGTTAAACAAAGCCTCAATAGACTCTTACATTTTGCTTTTGAGTTACAGTTTAAGGAAATACCACCAGAAACTTCACAATGTTTCCAACTACTTAGTATTTAAAAGGAAGGAAAGACTTTTAACAAAGTGCTAGACTACTGAAGAAAGGAAAAATAAAGTATGCCTGCATTTCATATTTACTTTACTTTACATATTAGCAACTAGAAAACAATGCCACTTGTATAATCTGTAGGTAGGTATTTTTTTAGTTTATTGCTCTGTATCTCTATCTCTATATTTAGTTTAT
>JAFELO010001299.1:66296-87250 GCA_017140195.1 Eumaeus atala | reverse complement strand
AGAGTGCCATCCTCATTTTTAGTGGGATGGCACTCGCCCGCAGGAGTGGCGCCAGCCTGGCGGTGGCTGATCTGGCCTTTCTGATGGCGGTTTCGGCCTGAAGAATCATCGTGAGTCCGGAGTCTAGCACGACTCCCAAGTAGTTGGCGGTCTTGTGCCATGGGATCGCGACGCCCTGTACCTTGAGCGCACTGACGTAGCACTGTCCGGGAAAGGTGATCGCTTGTGTTTTTGATGGATTGACCGCCAGCCGCCATTTCTGGAGCCACTCCGGCAGGAGATCGAGAGTCCTCTGTAGTTTTTTGACCGCGTGCCTCGCGTTAAGAGACGCGGCCAAGAAGGCGGTGTCGTCCGCGTAGAGCGCGGCGGTCACTCCGGGGGAAACAGGCACGTCCCCGGCGTAAAAGTTGTAGAGGGCTGGCGAGAGACAGCTCCCTTGTGGTACACCTGCACGAATACATTTCCTCTCGGACAAGACCCCGTCCACTCTCACCTGGAATGTCCTGTCAGAGAGAAATGATGCAATCACTCCTCGACGGCTAGTCAGCCCCCTAAGGGACCAACTCAACCTCCAGAGATGGGGTTACCACGTACTACAGGTCAACCCCACCGACTTCGGGACAGTGCAATGGGGTGAGGTCCCCATCCTCGCTCCTTGCCCCGTGCGCAAATGCGCCACCTCCTGTTGCTCTTTGGTCCCCTCTTCTTAGAGGGGTACCGAGAGCGATTCTTCCTCCTGATCTTTAGCCCCCTCTTCTTATATGAGGAGTTCAATTAGCTTCGCCTGGGTACACACTATACTACTATGCCCCACCGCCACGACACGGCTTGAACCATGGTGGGGTAATTTTATGTACCTACTGAGTAATAAAAAAATACTAATATTTATACTAACTGTTACTACATATTATTTTTAGTAAGTGGTCATGCCTCATTGCAGCCGAAGGGCCAGCACGACCGGGAATGTACCTCTATCTCACGTGCCACCACCGTAAAGTGATAGCTGTATTGGCGCGTGTCGTGTGGTTTGTGAATTGCCGGTAGCCTATTGGAGGGGACGATGCATGTAGGGTGATGCGATATGACAGTAATGCGAATGTTTTTGGGCGTCGGAAGTCGTCAATATTGCCTCTGCGTGCTCGTTAGCCCTTTTGTACTATAAAAAAAAATTGTTGGAAATATGGAAAACACTGTGAGCCACTTCTGAAACAAATATAATTTTATTCATTGTTGGATTATATGATTAAAAAAATAAAAGTGCAGTTTGAATTTAGAACATAACCCAACATTCATATACCTTACGAGAGTGGTTCGAGCTTGCGCTTAGTAGAGACTACAGCTAGACATTTATCATGACATACTTAGCGCTTCCACTGCTTCCAGGTACATATTCTCATATTGTCCACACAGGGTGTTTGCTTAGAAAAAAAAAGGATTCTTTTAAAGTTAACGGAGTACCAGAGGATCACAGCTTTGCGATAGCCACATTAGTCGGTAGTCATCAAAAGACTTCGGTTGCTCATTAGCCCATTTATAATACATTGTCCATTTATAGTACATGTACTATAGAAATATATGAAGCTGTAAATATTCCTTATACGTTGATCTATGATATTATAACAGCACCAATGTTCGCACACGCTCCAGATATTCAAATTGTGATTGAACCAAATGAAAATATATCCACAGCTTCAATAGCCTTAGAATCGATAATCAATTCATCGCTAGATGATTCGATAGTTTTCCAAATTGAAACACCAAACAATCTATAACCCATTTGAAGACCGACACGAATTCAGTGGTCATCTGAGTTGGCACCGTCCGTAACTGCGTAACCCAATTACTCCGCCAACAGTCCGATGATTGGCCTCTTGAGGATTGTTCGCACTTTCAATACTAAAATTCTATGTGCAAAACGGAATTTTGATTAAAGCCGATGTTTCGATTCGTG
The DNA here is from genome assembly GCA_017140195.1 of Eumaeus atala. Classification (NCBI taxonomy): domain Eukaryota; kingdom Metazoa; phylum Arthropoda; class Insecta; order Lepidoptera; family Lycaenidae; genus Eumaeus; species Eumaeus atala. The sequence continues at coordinate 85,299 of JAFELO010001299.1, read as the reverse complement.
TACGTATATGGAGTTTGTGACATTTATCGATACTAACGGTCGCTCAGCAGTCGTGATTGGAACGTCACATATTTTTCATTAAATAATACATCGGTGTGTAGTGTATTAAGTGTTTAATGTTTTGGAAATAAAAAAAAATACTTCCCTTGTCTATGATGGTTTCATTTTAAAACACAAGTCATGGGTATATAAATAGCGTCCATATTTCGTAGGGTCCATAATGTAAGAGGGCCATCCTTCTTTATGTCTACATTCCATACCAAAAAAGGAATATTTTATAAGTTTATTGTATATGCCGGGAGTGGAGTGTTTGTAAGATTTCTTAAAAATCATTGTATTTCACAGCACTCTTGCTTAGGATGTTTGACTGTAATTTTATAAGAATTTAAATTCTCTGTCCACTATTTTTTACAATAAGAATTTTCTGTTTATATTTCCGTTCATATTTGTACATTATATATTTTACAATTTATGTAACACATTTTAAAACTAGTTGAAAATTTGTAAACCAATTTATTTTGATATAAGTTATTTAACTTGTTAATTTGCTTTTGTGGAAAATTTCGGCGAACTGTATACATAATTTAAGATGACACATATTTAAGTACATAAACTGATTTTATTTATTTAAATTTGATGTAAAAACTTTTATAGGATACGATGTAATTACGAGGCAAGTTTTATTTTCTCCTCTTCTATACTTAAATTTCAAAGAAGAAATCTTTGATTGTTTGTTTGTTCGTTTGAATTGAATAGGCCCTGAAACTGCTGGAACGGTTTGAAAAATTCTAATTTAGGATTCTAATGATAATGATGAGCTAGTAACATTTTCTAAACCGTTATGATCATTTTACAAAATTTAAACATGAAAATAAAATCAAAATAAATAATTGTATGGCTGCAGAAATTATTTTCGACGTTGTTCAGTTATAAGTGTAATTTGTTATCATTGTAACGTGTAATGCTACCAAGGTCGAAATTAAAATGTTTAGTTTTTAGTGTTAATGTTTAATTTTTTCGTGAAATATCCGTGCGAAGCCGACACAGACTGTTATTTAGTTAATATGTTTCATTTAACATTATCTTATATTTTTGTACATAATTTAAGACCCTTAATGTAATATCTTATTGAACGTAATGGTGTAAAAGTAATTCACACGAGAACTATTAGTCGCGCTTAGAACTTCCGATATTATCTCGCAACTATAAGAACGCTACATATTCCGTATCTCTGTTCCGTAATAAGATCTATCATTGATTGTGTTGTAAAGAGATAGTTACAATCAGAATTCCTCGCTTACATTTCATCGACCATAGAATATATTATAGGCTGATGATAATGATGATTTTGCCGATGACTCTCATGAGCGAAAACTATTCAACACAGGAATACATTCTAAATGTTTTACAGATGTCTGCATAAAGTATTTAATAATATTGTAATTTTTTATTGTTTTAGTTTTGACGCTGGTTGCATTTTGTAATTATATCAAACTAACCAGACCAGGGTATTCATAAAATTAAAATATAGCCTACATTTTAAGTTGGCCAGAGTTACATAGTTGAACGAAATTTCATTAAAAACGATTCAGAACGAAGAAACGAAGTTTACCCGGGCAAAACTTGACAGGAGGTTTTTATACATTAAGATAATTACGAGTACCTACCTACTTTAAAAAATAAACTTAATTAAAGAATTAAAGAAACAAAAACCCGACTGACATCTTAGAAGAAAAAATAAGGTTTTTACAGTCGGGTCTCATTATTTATCAAGAAGATGTTTGCAAAGATTTTAGAAGTATCACCACTGTACAAGCCTTTTTTTCTTCTTAGCCAGCAGTCGTGTTTCTTTTCTTTTAATTAAGATTTTATTTAATTAATTAATAATTTACAGGAACTGTTTAATTAAAATTAAAAGTTATATACATTTTTGGAATAGTCATTTAAATGTATAATTTTATCGACGATTGATGTGTATTTAAGACAAGTAATTTGAACTTCACGCGTTTATGCCTAAAATCTGCTATATTGTTTTTTTTTTAATTTAGTGACCTTTTGGTACTTGCGCCATCGAGACGAATCTAATGACACCACGTCTAACCAATTAGGCTGTAGGGGGGAACATAGATCTCTATATACACACACATACAAGGTCTCGAAAACATCAGATTCCGTGACGTATCCAAAAATGTAATAAATATTGTATTGACATAAAGAATTTAATGTTAAGAACAATTGAAAGTGCGAGCGGCTTAAAGAAGTTCTGATTGAAATTTATCCAAGGAACTAATGAAAACATTTAGTAAGTAGCTCAAGCGAGCGCCTGTGTGATATAATATCAGGGGTTCTTGTTGCGATACCCTTTGTCTCCAAATATTTTTTCCAGTTTTATAAACTCTTGAGTTATAAATTCTCTGGCGGTCTTCTTTCTCTTGGATTTATGCTTGTTTATTTTTGATCTGTACAAACATAGCAATTTTTAAAAATGTTGTATACAAATAATTGAACGAATGCTAAAACGAGTGCTGTATAATGCAAAAATGAACTTCACTGATAAATTTTATCGATTTTATGTATATGATAAAACAGTAAAAATAGCGTTCCAAAATTGTATGATAAGATAGTGGATGAAAAACTTGAAGAAAAAATAGTTTGTTTGTACATACAAACAGACAAACGTACAAACTAAGCTAATCTACGGAACCAATGAACGGATTTGAAAAAAAAAATATTGTTCAGCTGAAAAGACTGGACAACATCTAGGGTGTAATATGTTTTGTAAGCTGGACCATATGAAGCACGCGAACAAAGTCGCGGGCACCGAGTAGTACATATTAAATCTAAAGGTAAATAAATGTTCCATTTTCGAAATATAGTTATTTAAAAGCAATTAGAAATGAAATGCCGAGAAATATTAATTTGAAAAATGCTGTTCTTAAATATTTATAGATTTCGGGCTTGCCTTTCATTGCACTAATAGGAGTAGCTTTAAATATAACAAAGTAAAAACAGCTAGTATTAGTACTTTAATTATATAATACATACATATTTAAAACAGCTACTTTTAGTGCCTTGCGGTAAACGGTCAGTCATTAATTTTGCGCGAAAGACTAACAAACATATATGTTTGTACATACTCACAAACATCCTATTGATTATGAGATTAGTAGGAGGGATAGAATAGGGAAAACACAAAAAAAAAAACAGTAAATGTTGATACTATGAAAAGTTAATCTATGTAAATTAATTAAGGCATTGAATACGTACGCAAACTCTAAAATCCAGGCCGAGGTTCACAACACTATCACTCAAACTAGGAGGTGGTAAATGATACGTAAGTGTGGACAGTGCGCCTGTCAACTCGGGATGGGCGGGCGGCGCCCAGCGAGCGATCCGTCGGGCGGGCGGCTACAGACTGAAGGCTTTCCGGTGATTGCAATTTGCAACTGTTGCGTTGGAAAACAATGAGTGTTTACACTATTCAGTTTAGCTTTCACAAACGGATATTCGGTGTAAATTTTTAAAATATTATGCGGTGCAGGTCCTTTTAAATAAATGAAATGAGGGAGTCCTTTGTTGGGAGTAAAACTTACTCGACGGATATGAAATGTAAATTAAATACATAAATTTGAAGCTTACTTCTTAGTCATTTAGGTATGTTGTAATTTAACACTAACCAGAGGTGGGGTATTGTACACACATGATAGCCGCTACACTACGGAAAGTAATTCGATTTCGACTTTCGTAATTCGACGAAGCTGTGTTGGGCTTCTCTTTGCTTCCGCAGCATACGTCCAGGTCCGAAAAATAAAAATCTTGTGACTCACTGTGAATGACGATCGGGACCGCGCTTATGAGACTACCGTGCTTGTCCGGAAGAGAGGTGCTACTACGGTAGTTCATACTACTTCGGGACCTCTGATCCTTTTCAACTACAATGCAACAAAACTTACTGATGTCTTAAGTTTACACGAATGTTACTCATTCCAATAAAACTATACTTTTATGGATTTTATCGCGGTTATTTTAATTACTTAACTGGCCCGACGTTTCAGAAGCCTTAAAGCAACCATGGTCACGTGTGGACTGAGATGATAGATGTCCATCTGTCATGATGTCATAAGTTATTAAAAATACCCTAACAATTATATTTTTTAGTTGTACGCAGACAATACACATTATATCTTGCTGTTCCGAGGTGTTATGTTTAGTTTTTGATTGATTATGTTTACGACTGGGACCCAAGCAGGGGGAGGAACCCAGCCATCTTCTCTATTGAAATTTGGCTGTTTCTTTATTTCAATAGATGATCACGGATCTTCCTTGGGAGGAATGGGTGTTCCCTAGTGAGGATTTGCGATTTGTCAAATCTAATATAATGGCCGGGGTCAACTTCAGCATGCTCACAGACCGCAGATTTTGTAACACATCGGTGTTTCATACAACAACAAAACTTTATAGTTAACAAAACTTTATAACTTTATAGTATAGTTTTTGGGGACGAATAAGTAGTGGAAAGCCTTTTGACTAACATCTACCCCCACAGATGCATATAACGGTTACGCCCATGCGTAAGGCGAGCGGTGAGGCCCATGCCTCTCACAAGCTGTATGAAATGCAACGGCAAAGCTGTCATTTACGACAGCGTCATATGAGCGAGAATTTCTCTCACGGTCATGCCGGAAATCGGCTGAGATTACTAATATACGGAATACTAATATGTAAGAGGTAGCGCCATGCTGTCATGGCACTACCTCATACATATTAGTATTCATATTAGTACTAACCACTGAGCAGCTATTCAATTGTATATAGAACCTATGTGAGTTGTTTTGACGAAATTTTTTTTTTCTTTCCTCAGCGCTAGCCGTTGTGTACAGATTCCTGTCATGAAAGTTAGTCAGATAAAACACTTTAGAAGTTATAAAGCTTCAGGCTTCCGCGTGGCTAAACGTGGTGACGGTACAGTAAGAATAATTTATTCTTTATTTATAAAATTCCTTTGTATATTAATATTATATCAATAGGTTTATAATAACATTACCTCACTAATCAAGCTGAAAGTAATTATTCACCTGACTGCGAGGGATTAAAAATGAAGCTGCTGTATGTTTAATGTTCCAACAAGATATTCACGAGAATAAAACAATGTCGGTAGATATTTCAACATCAACAAGCTAAAGGAAAAATCAATAAAATAAGTAGATTGGCATTACGATTAGTGTATTAACAGCTTTTAGGCTATGTGTTGTGAAATTATATTCTTGTCGAATATAAAAAATAATATCTAAGTAGAAGTTGTCGTTTGTCATCGAATGTATATCATTCATTTATAAACCAAATTTCTCTCCGCGACTGTACACAACCGCTAATGCGATTCCGCGAGGACTCAACTGAGGGAATGTGTGACAGAGATAATTTTTATCCGAGATGTTAGCGTTGCCTATTGACAGCGACATTAGATGTAATGTCGTACTTGTTTTTATATTTATATACGAGTTGTTCAAGGGAAACAAAGTTTGTTCTGCGTTGAAGATAGACTGATAGACATAGAGAATGATGTAATTGTTAGTATTATTAGTCCGTCAATGGTATAAATAGGTAAATTACCTATTATAATTCGCATATCGGAATGCATTTCTACCATATGCGGAAGAGGGTGGATAGTTTCCCTTTTCGATAAAGTCATTTTAGTTTATAATTTGGTAATGTGATTAACGAGCAAAACCGGGACGGGTATAAAATTACTACACTTTTTAAAAAGAAGTTTTAGAGCTACTTTCGATTAAAGTACTAAGTAACAGTCGTAAGCACGACAAAGGAACAGCTAGCACAAATCGCAACTATTCCATCTCACGGCGTATATGGCGAAGAAATTGAATCCCTTCATAGTGGCTTTCCATTAGTAGCTTGTCACTGGCGGGCACTCAAAATGGAAAGAATGAAAAAAGGCACTGCGAGGTTGGAGACTGGAACACAGCTCTATAGTCCATTTCAATACAATACGTTTCACGTAAATATGAAGGAACTTGATTTTACTCTTACAATTATATTTGAAATGGTTGTATTGGTGATACTTGTAAGAGGATTGGAATAAACTCTAAAGAAGTATTGTAATTACTGAATCAACGCCGAAATCTCTCGTTCATATGAAATATTGGAGGGATGAAGAGGTATGTGAGAGGTATTGCTATGATCCTTCTGTGGAGTAACGTTTCATGTGGTTTTGAGTATTCGGTGATCAATTAGAGAGGAAAAACGGAAGAGAGGAACGTTTCTGCATACCAATTACATGGATAACGGTAGTAATGAAGTCTCTGGCTGCTTGTTTGTCCATGTATATTAATAGAGGAAAATAGTCTTGAAGTTGTGCTGAGTTAGTCTGCGGTATCTTTATATCTATAAAAAAAATCGTTCCCCGTTTCTTTATTAGTAGCCAAAATAAAATATAGACTTTTGGGATAAACTATACATACCTTAAAAACCTCCAATCTATTGCTGATCCTGAATAACGTATTTTTTTAGGACATCGGGGCACAAACAAGAAGCTCAGCCAATTAGGTGACTAGGCGTAGAGCCTATTAACATACGCACATTAATGCAGATATGGTGCCGTTCGCGCCAACCAGGCTACCGTCTACTCACAAACCGCACGAAACGAAAACTAATAGCCAGCTGGTTTTTTGTAAAAGATATTACCATGCTGTATTGCAGCTGAATCGGGCTGGCGCGACCGTTGAGGTACCCCTCATTTATATGACAAAGCTGCAAAGTAAATCTGTTGTCGCGTTTCGTGCACTTTGTGACATTTCGTTAGCCCCTTGGAGAGGATTGAATGTCTGCAATACGTCGGCATTGTAATTATGCGGATATATTCAACAAAAAAACCCAAGTGCTCGTTTGGCCCCTTGCAATATATAAAAAAAGTTTTGTACATTCGGAATTAAGGTAAATGTTGTACTACGCTTATGAAGGCATTTCGAGTCGTTAGTATAATATATCGATCAAGTAAATATCCATATGAATAATAATCCATACGAATATAAAAATACATATTTGACTTCAGAGAAAGGTCAGTAAGTATGAGGGTCAGCTGTATTTAATAGTCGGGAAACTTCCGGACTGTTCTCGAGGCAATTCTTTCCACGTGCACCCAATGTTAGGAACATATGAGCGCTAGTGAACTGTGACATTAGGTTGCGCAGGAAATTAGGGTTCCTCGTCACATTTTAGTTAATCCAAATAGCTTACAATAATTGTTATGAAACATTTTATGTATTCTATTGAAAATAGTATACCATATCATAATCATTATCAGCCCCTACCGGTCCACAGCTGGACATATATCTTTTTTTTTGTTGACGTGGGGAAACGCATTTACGCGCCTTTACTGGCCCTGGGTGGGGTCCAGTGTTGAGTGGGGCTCGCGGCACATTATATTATATTGCCGAATACCATAAAAACCACCGCAAGTGCTACCAGTGCCGCCATTGGTGAGGTGCCCCGGAACAGCCAATCATCAGGGCACCTCGACGGCAAGTCATCCCCCGAAGGGACTAACGCCACCTCCACAGATGGGGTTGTCCCGCACCACATGACAACCCCACCGACTTTGGGACAGTGCAATGGGGTGAGGTTCCCATTCTCGCCTCTTGCCGCTTGCGTAAAAGCGTTGCCACTTTTTGCTCATTTGTCCCCTCTTCTTATAAGAGGGGTAAAATGAGCAAAATGTGGTACTTTAGTCCCCTCTTCTTATAGTAGGCGTACTAAGAGCCGCCACCTCCTCGGTTCAATTTTCTTCGCCCAAGGTGTCTCGGATCACCCCAGGTTATTGAGCCCCACCGCCATGACAAGCCTTGAACCATGGTTGGGCTGGACATATACTTCTTTCAATGAACGCCAAGACCACCGATCTTCTGCTAAACGCATCCATCCCGGACCTGCTACTGCAGTTGACTTACCCTATACATGTTCGTAATTAGAATCATGTTATTTGGCATTGACGGGTTGTACTGTTTACGGACGAATGATTTTATTTTAAACTTCAGTAGGGGAGCCCCTATAGCTCGTATACAACCCACATCGACTATTACATAAATATAATCTCCCAAATGCACCCGTAAGGATGACAATGATGCGGCTGGTAATAATCAGTCCTCCACGAGAGGTCCAAGGCGAAGGTGTATAATGCAAGCCCTAACGCCTTGGAAGGAAGAGCTACAGAGCGACGGCTTGGGGAAGTCAATGCCTCCTCAAGAGGACCCAAGTGACTTACAGCACACCGACAGGTGTGCTATGTGTGCTAGCATACCTCAACGTAGCTTATTGAGTAAACCCTTTAGTGATGAGCCCCCAGGGTCCTCCACCGGTGGATGAGCAGAAGCACCGCTGGGGTTTAGTAGGTAGACTTGCTTATTCCTCCCGAGTCCCACGTACCCTCAGGATCTCTCTGACCCGGGGGCATGCCTAAATGCATTCCCCAGCTAGAAAGAAGTATATTCTTCTCAAGTGTGACGTATTCAGCGGGCTTTCTATCCTTCTGCCATCCCTTCTCCTCAGTGAATTATCATCCTACTGCTGCTTGAGCTTATCCTTCACGGCAATATAGTAATAGTAATATCTGTGGGCTTAACGCATTACAATTTTGCTTTGTTGGCCGTGGGTAAGATACCGTGGGGAATTAGATCACATGCACAACACTGTCGAAATATATTTAACATTTGCTGTGCTCGGCGGTTTTACCCGCGTAAATCTTGACAAAATCATATTTTTTTCTAAGTGAAAAATAAATTTTTAGTTATTCCAGTGACCTATGATTGTGCTAAATTTCATGAAAACATTTGCGTTAACGCGTGTAAAAAACTTTAGAATTTACAATATTTGTGGAATTTATACAAAAAAAAAAAAACAAGATTTTAATTATAAACGTTACATTACCGTAATTTATAGATAACCTTGATTTGAATTATGTTAATAAAAATCTGGCATTTTTTATGTCACATGATTTTGGTAAAACCTTTATACTATTAGTATTAATCAATAAACAATGGTACTAAAATATTACTTTTGTAATTTGTCAACTCATATTCGACATTATTATCAATAACGTATTTCTTTTAAGTTTGGTTCTTGCTGCATTTTAATCAGTAGCGTGTAATTTTTTTTAACTTTTAATCCTGACGAATAGAAAACAATTCCTTTTTTTAAATTAAGTCTAACATATTTATCCTAGCGACATATTTATGTGACGTAGAGGATTTACCTCGGCAGTTTTATAAGAGATTGAACAGATATGGCTCAGATATGGAGCAGGAATTTAATATCCAACGAGCAACGGAAAGGAATCGATTTTCAATTCTGTTTTCGGATGGGTAAGTAATATTTCAGTACAAGTTAAAATTATTTCTACCGTAAAATACTGATTTCTATTAGGCTAACACAAAGTCCAGTGGACTAGATACACTAGTCAGGCAGCGCTCGACAAAGCTTCTTATTAATATTCTTACTGTCATATTTTTCATATTCAGTGTTCTAAGACCAGTTGCTAAAATTTATAATAATAAAGCATTACATGTCTCTCCAGGAAGTTTTTTTTACCGAATGCATCTTTCTGACCGTTATGTTTCATTCGCGAGTTACGACATAATTTGCTTGAATTTCAACTATTTACAAAATTTTACGTGGTTTGCAGTCATACAATAGTATTATGGCTCATTGGAGGGGAGGAGGATAGGAGGGCCACGAAGGCAGACAATAATGTGGATGCCCATGGGCACCGTCAAAAGTAGTATTTGGTAGTGTGATTTGTGGACGCTAATATAATTTTATCAAGCGGTTATCATTAATATCTTCAACTATCAATAGTAACATAGTATATAATGTAATAGTATACAGTAACTCTAGCTACGAATGTATAAAGAATATAATAAATGTTTAACTTTAATCAGATATCCTCATTTTGGGCCATGGGGAGTATTTCTAAAATCCATTTCTTAATATATTACAGGCAGTTAAAAGAAGACTTGAGATACTCGTGACAAATTGCATTCATTTGTTATCGAAGACTAATGTAAAGCACAAATGGTGTTTGATTGTGGCTATTTTTCTAGTAAATCCTTGCGAAGTTTTGAGAACACACCCTATTTTTGTTATCAAGTTGCCACAAATTCAGAAATAATAGCTAATGTAAATGGATTAGGGCATACCTGACTTTTGTGTTATTTGTAGCCATTAGTGAGTTTGAAAGGATTCATTCTGTTGTATCTACTTCTGTAGATAAAGAAAAATTAAAAGTGTATATAATATATTGCCATTTCATATACTAACCATAAACCATTATGTCTGTTCTTATGACAAATAATTCGTCGCCATTGATATATTTCAAATTTAATAATTAAGTTCCTGTGGTAGTAACATCAAAATTTATATTAATTAAAGTAACTACTTGATATAAATCTAAAATTAAAACATGACTGATAAAAATTAATCTAAAGTCTGAAATGCCTTTCTATGTGGATATGATGGTGTCCACTGCTCAGCTCAGGGGATGATTATAAAAGATAATTTTGCAGGATAATTATTCTAATAAAACTTACTTAGATCTACACAGCTAACTTTGAAATAAGGACACAGTAGTTTGAATAGGCCAGAGGGCAGATGTGACAGATTACAGACATGCTGTAGATACTTGTGTGAAACCGTCTCCGCTTTTACACTTATCTAAAGTTTATACATTCTAAGGGTTTACACACACACATATTTTTATTTGCTTCCCTAAATATAAATTTACAGTTACTTTTTCTGGTCGGATCGTAAATTTCTTGTAAATTTTTTAGCAGAGTTGCAAAATTTTTTGCACAAAAACCGGCCAAGATCGAGTCAGACTCGCCTTTGAAGGGTTCCATACCAACAGACCTAAAAAAATCACATTCCCCTTATATTTTGATTTCGTTTGAAGTTTTTATGGAATTCTATGATCACATTTTGAAATATAATATAATAGTTACGGGCTGGGAGGGACACACATGAGCGAGAACCTTGCAAAATATTAGCATCAAAATATTTTTTATAATCCTCGTCAGTGTTTAGAAAGACCTAGCTGTGTAGCCTATCCAGTGCCACCCGTCATTGGATAAGCCGTATGAAGTTAATAATTTTATTTTTCAAAATCACATTACAATACTTAGCAGCGGTTCATGAAATACAGCTACCTTCCAAATTTCAAACATCCAGACACAGACAAACGTTCAGACGTACGGGCAGACGGACGGACAGAGGGGCGGACGGAGAGACGGACGGACGGACGGATGGACTGAAAAATAAGGGTTCCGATTTCTGCCACTTCGCTTCGGAAACATGAAAACACTTATGTGCATACCTAATGTGCATATAAAATTTTAGTTTTGCTCCCGGTTTCCTTGTAATCCCGATCAATCTCGACTTGGTGATGTTGGCACCATCTCATCAGTACCTATACCTAAGTATATCGAACAAGAAAAGAATTTTGAATATCCATCTACAGTTACATCCAATATTGGCTCCTAGATCCATAATAACTAATACCGTATAATGACTACTTCTCTACTCTACTTTACTAAAAGTCTTCCACCCTTTTATGTATATTACACATTAAGTTAATAAATAAATTGTGATGGTAAATTTTAAATATGTAAAACTATTTATAAAGAAAGTATGTTTGTAAAGTATTTAAATAGCTTGTACGGACTTTAACCTTTCCTCATTAGCTGGGTGAGTACTGTAAGTACTGCTCATGTCTGCCGTACAGAATGACGTGCTTACCCGGCCCGAGAGCTCGGGGCGAATGTTGATAGCCCTCCCGGGGCATTCTATGAGTGAACGTTTAATATTCTCTATTTACATTACATATTATATTTTACCATTCCACGTACATTTTTATTAGTCTGCGACAAGGATTCGTAAGAGAAGTTTTAAACTTCTTTTTGCTATAACGTGTAGATTCTAAGAGCTATATTTTTACCTAAAATGTGTCAGAAAATTCGTGTTGTTTTTCGAGCGTGTGTACCAAACCACTCAGAAATTATTGCGAAAAGAAGATTAATCCTTTAACATCTATTTTTTTAATCAGTGTTCCATAAAAGACCTGCACAGAGGGATAAAATCTTCGTACCCAGAACGTACGTTAACGTTTGAGCAGTCAATATTTGAGGTGTCTGCGGAGGTATGGAAAAAGTGTTTCGAAAACTGGTCTAGACGCATGAAACTTTGTATTGAGGCTTGCAGATAGCACTTTGAAAAGATTTAGCAGAAACATATTTATCTATAGAACATTACTTTTTATTTATGAAAAACATTCTGAGTGTCCTACGTATGTGTGTACATTCGTGTTCCCTGCTACAGCCTGAATAGACAAATTGTTAGAAACATCTTGATGATTCGGGTGACTTAAAACTACTTGGTACACTAAAAATAGTTGAAGCAGTTGGGTTTCTGTCCTTAATTCAATGTTGAACTATTAAAAATATATATTCGCATTAGGGTGATATCGAATAGCGGGGATCGGAAGTCAGGTAGCGGAGATCGGCAGTCAGGATATATTTCTTTATAGAGATATTCGTTCAAATTTCCAACGCTTACAATAACGATGATTAAGTTACTATTTCATGTTCTAAAAAAGTATTGCTCTACATTGCATGTCGTTAGGTTTACACAAAGTACCGAAATATAAAAAAGGATATTTAATATTATTATTGAAATGCCTCACAAACTAAAATAAGTAATTTGAAAAATATTTAAGCATTTTTAAAATAATGAGCCGATATTGTGTGTTCGATAATTAGCATGTAGCACGGGCACACTTGCAGGGTCAGATTTATCGCATCTAAATTGTTGAAGCTTGTGAATTGTGATGTTGCGAAGGTCAAGGATACCCTTGAGATCAATTGGCCAGTCGGCCTATTCAACGGAGCCTTTAGTCGCTGATAGGTTTGGCCGCAGTGGTTTTGAAAGTTAGTGGCTACCTCGTTCCTATTTTGAGTCTCGTAGCCGATTCACAGAAGTCGGAAGGGCTTACTTAAGGCACACACTTGATTGCTTTCACCAGTACCTGGCTTCCAATTCACTTTTAGCCATTAAGATTAATTCGACCTCAAAATCACTTTTTCTTGGTAGAACAGACCAGTCAGTTTACGTATTCTACAGAGGAACTCCCCGAGCGGGTAGTAGCTTGCTGACTACTTTAAAGGACATGAATTTTTCTGTCACCACTTATGTTTTATTAACAGACACAACTTGCACAATTCTTAGTCACTCGCTTTGACCGCGGCAATATTCTGGCATAATTATAGTATGCAGCTCATTTAAAAAAAAAGACATGGTTCATTGGTTAATTATACATTGTGTAATTTGCACAAATCTTTATTGACTGAAACGCAAATAGTAGACGATAAAGTTACCCATTAATAATATATTCCATTAATTGTGTCAGTATTTACAACGGTAAATTATTCATATGTTCATTACAGATCGAAGTATATTCAACGGATGTGCCCGAGGCTCCTGTCATATCTTAATGTCATTTACATTTGACGTAGGACTATCCTTATCTAGACTTCAGTAATTATTGCGGTCCTCTACGAATCAGGTCTCTCCTATTTAGATCCATGCTATGCTAGAAAATTACCTAAGCTAGGTTTTAATATATTTTCTACAAAGGGGACGAAGAAATTGGGTCACAGACTAATAAAATGGAATATAACATACAATAAATATATAACATAGAAACGTATTGTTGAAATCACGCAGCATAATATGTGAAATGCTTATAATGAACTGCTTTAAAACTACTTTTTATAATGTGATGGGGCCAACGAGCACTCGATGCCTTTCTGTGACTATCGACGACTGTAGAAATCCGCGTAATTTCTATGCCGAGGCATTGCCCACCTTTCCCCCGCCTCCCGGATGGGCCGTAATTTACCGTATTCGACTGATTGTAATTAAATGGAAGTTAAGTTGGTTTCTCGTGAAATAGGACCTATATACAGGAAGGCAATAAAATAATTGCATGAAGAAAAAATGCAGTTTTTATGGCCAGTATAGGCATAATATAACGAAGTCATAGGCCAGAGAACTAAAGTATCCGATATCACGCGAAGAATAAGCTAGCTGAAGTGGCGCTGGGATGGTAACACATTCAGGAGGAATGATGGCAGATGGGCGAGTGAGGTTCTGGAGTGGAGGCCGCGTTTCGGAAAATGGAGTGTTGGTTGACCGTTCACCAGGTGAGAAGACGATCTCCATCCTGCCATCTCCATCAGCCGGTGCTGAGGGGAATTGATTTAGGCTGATCGGTGTACAAACTTTGCTCTTATATTTTTTTCCATGCCCGACTGCAGACGGAAGTGTCTGGTTATATATTATTATAACACCCGTTGGACGACGGTCTTGGCGCGATATAGTTGTTTAAGATTGGTTTTATAGTTCAGCTATACAGTACAGTATAGCATTCGAATGGAGGTAAGACCTTAGTGTCCTCTCGGGACATCGCTTGACTTCTGCATGTCGCTCCAGGCGACTCAACAGACGCATAAATAACATCCGTCTGTATAATTAGCCCATATATCACTATGGCTGCGTATTTTTAACACAGCAGCTTCAAAGCGATATATATTTATCGCATGTAACTTTTATCGCATTGTTAAATACGGCGGTGATCGCAATTAATCCTGGAGATAGTTTTATTATAACACCCGTGAATTTCAACTTAATTTTAATGGGACATTTAAATTATACTGAATATCATGAGGTGTATGGAGATTAAAGTATTTCTCATTATAAGCCGCGCTTGTGTGCTGAATTGTACTCATTAATTTGAATTATCTTGATATTGCTTTTACGTTGGTGTATGTATGTGTGGTGTATGTGGCCTATGTACAGCCGTGGATGTCATCCGGTTGTAGTAGATGATGATTATGACGATGATGTAGTAGATTTATATAAAACTCATACCTATGAGATTCAAATATATTAACGAAGTTTTATTCAAAAGATAGATATGTAATAGTTAGATGTGCCCTACATTTATACCTACGTAAAATCTGTCCCACAGGAACCATTCTTTGGGATAAGAATATTATTATCAAAATCTCTTCGGACTTAATTTCATCCGAATATATTCAAGTAGTTCTTACGTGAAAAAGTAAGAAACTTTTATATGAAATATTAGCGATCCGCCTGTGCTACGCCCATGAATAACAGGGCCGACCCCTCTCATTGTTACCTTAACAAATTATATACCTAAACTTTCCTTTGGAATAGATCTACTTATTGCCGAAAACCACATGAAATCCGTTTAGTAGACTTTGAGAAAATCGATAACATGTAGATAGACAGTTTTCGGAGACTTTATTTTATATTGAGTGTAAAAAGATAATTTATAACATTACTACCAATGTTATAAATTATTATTATCTAGTCGTGGTAGTGGTGATATATTCCTTATAAATTTAAAAGATAGTATAACAATCTGAATGCATCTGGTAGTAGTGTGGTACAGCTTATCAATGTCCATAGTAACCGTGTCTATTTTTACCTCTATACTGAATGTTCTCTGGTGTAATGGACAGGATATTTAGGATATATCGATAGACACCGAACAGAAGCAGACATGTTACCGTTTGTGGTGCACAGTCCAATCAATTACTGTTTTGGGAAAAGAAAATATTTCTTAAGCACTGTTGCACTAGTTAATTTTGATGTTACTAGTAGGCACTATCAGTAAAATATTGCATTTCCTTTACAGAATATCAAACTTCTTTTTTCTTACTTAGCCTTTAATTATTTAAGTTTTATTGTAACTTTACAAATTAACATTATTCCAACTATAAAAATAAACTTTTGTTATTTACTTCTGGAGAGTAATTAAAAATTACAACCGTTTCGAATATTTTGTGATAGAGGGTAATACATATATTATTTTAAAGCACTATCATAATAGTGCTTTAAAAAATAGAAACCTTATAAAATTTAAATTGTCTTTCCGTTGGCACGGAACTCATAGCGTGAGTGTCTGATTCGCACTTGATTAGTTTCTAAAAGTAAATCTATGATCAGATCAGACTATGCATATCATTCTAAATAATTTAATTTTAAGTTTGTTTGTATATGTGGTCACGCTTAAATGATTTTACAGTTTTAGATGAAATTTGGGTCCGGTGTATATAATAATAATATCTGTGGACTTGACACACCACGTCAGTCCAGCCCCGTGCTAAGTACCGTAAGGACATTGTTGTGTTACAGGTACTAGACAACGGAAATATATTTAACACTTTTATAGACTTAAGAAATATTATATAGTTAAGATTTTTATTATAGAAGTACATATAATACATATATATATATATATATATATATATAAACATCCATGACCTAGGCGGGATTCGAACCCGCTACCTCTAGCGTAACACGCGGACTAACCGCCACGTTACCAACTGAGCCAGCCGATCGTCATATATTTTATTAGAATCAGGGATAACATGAAAGCTATCTAGAACTTAAGAATATCCTCCAGGTTCGGGATATACCTCAAGCGGGTGAAACCACGGGGCACTACTAGTAAATAATAAATATGTTTTCATCAAATGGTTATCACTTCTTTTTACTGATTTGTACTTAGTTTTACTCCTCGTGGGGTGTGAAATACACGGGCACTTGGGTTCCTGTACCACGAAACCTATACTAAAACCCTGACATATGCTGCAGCACCTTGGTGTCGACGCTCTCACTCGTATGTTGTAGTGCATTATTACGCACCCACAGACCAGCTTTGATTTTATTGACGATGGCCTACAGGTCATGCAGTAGTGCGGCGCTACCAGTATTGGCCGGCGTTCTGCCTGCCGATCTGGAGGTTCTTCGAGGAGGATGCGTGCAGGAGAAGTGCGCGGGGCTCAAGGACAAGGAGCACAAGAAAAAAGAAAGGCGATATCGCAGACGATGTCATCTCCACTTGGCTGTCACGCTGGGCCAAGTGTGCTGAAAGGAGGGTCTCTACCGCTTCTTTCCAGAAGTCGACGCATCTGGCATATCTATGGTTGAAACCTGAGCACGTTAGTTCGCAGATACTAACAGGGCACGGGTGCTTCACAGGTTGCCTGTACAGGATGGAATTATGTGACCTGCCTTGAGGTCATGAAGCTGAAACCAGAGACCATGTACTGTGGGAATGTCACTTGTGCGAAATGTCATGTTGGACGGCATCCAACGGACGACAATGGGCCCAGTCTATCACCAGGATTTGGTGGCAAAAGAACAGAGTTTTAGGCAATTCAGAAGAATAGGTACCGACATAGCTGCACCGAGATAATGATTAGTGGTGTCAGGCCCCAGAAAGGGGAGAGATAAATAATGTGTAGGGAGGCAAGAATTGTACGTTGGGGAACAGTACGGGTGAGCAAACCCCCGCGCAACTCCCATGATTCGCTCCATATACCGAGAGGTAGGAGCATGGGTGGACGTGGTAAGTGGTTGTCTAAATATGAACTAAGTAAGCATATCATGGTAGTAGTGCATGTAGATGCGGAATTGTATCCGGGCCAAGGAAGTTTCTTTTTTTTGACGTGGGGAAACGCACTTAAGCGCCTTCACTGGTCCTGGATGGGGTCCAGTGGTATGTGGGACTCGCGGCACATGATAGTACCGAATACCCACAAAAACCATCGCGAGTGAAACCAGTGCCGCCCTTGGTGAGGTTCTCCGGAAGAAAGGGCACCTCGACGGCTAGTCAGCCCCCTAAGCTACTAACTCCAACTCCAGAGATGGTGTTGCCACGCACTACAGGAAAACCCCACTGACTTTAAGACAGTGCAATGGGGTGGGGTTCTCATCCTCGCCCCTTGCTCCGTGCGCAAAAGCGCCATCTCCTGTTGCTCTTTGGTCCCCTCTTCTTTTAAAAGGTGTACTGAGAGCGATTTCCCCTCCTGATACTAGGCTACTAGGCCACACAGCCACAACAAGGCTTGGACCATGGTGGTGGGCCAAGGAGGTTCCATTCGGTAACATGATATAACCTGTAGGTTGTAGACCTGTAAGTGACAGGTATGCTGACACATTTCATATGGTTTGCCAGATTCTATTGGCAGATAGCCGAGGGAAGGAGGGCAGCACTTCGACGTTGTTCAGCACAACAAAGATAATACGTATAATTATACGATACAATATAATTAAAACATAATATATTATGTTTTAATTAAAAGCGTCGGCAATTATCAAAAGGCTACGGCTACTCGTTTGTTCTCCTTGTTTGTGTATAAAAAAACTTGTTTTAGGACGCGTCACATTCTAACAGGTGTTATTAATGTAAACCGTTATTATCTTATAATTGTAAATTATTTTTTGTAATTAATAAAAATTAAAACGCCTATCTGGCGCGGTAGTGAAATAGCTTGGATAATCGTGCATGTTGCGCCAAAGGTCGCGGATTCAAATCCCTCCCCGGACATTGATATGTATTTTATAAAAAAATACATATATTTCGGTTCCAGTCTGGTCTAGCAGCAGTAATACAAATATTATACAGGGCCAAGTTGACGTCCCCACCATGGTTCAAGCCTTGTGGTGGCGGTGGGGCTCAGTAGCATGTGGTGAACTCAGGTTCACCTCATGTTCGAGCCAATTGACCCGAGGGGAGTACTATATGTATCTTATAAGAAGGGTGGATTAAAAACAAGCGAGGATGGGAACCTCACCACCTTGCACTGTCCTGTAAAGTTGGTTGTCATGTGGTACGGGGAAACTCTACTGTGGAGGTGCAGTTGCTCTTAAGGGACTGACTAGCCGTCGAGGTACCCTAATGAATTATAGTTCCGGGGCGCCTCACTGATGGCACTCGCGGTGTTTTTTTGTGGGTATTCGTTACTATAATGTGCCGCGAACCCCACAAATCACTGGACTCCACCTATCGCCGGTAAAAAAGGGGCTAAGTTAACGTGGTGTGACAATCCACAGATATTATTATTATTAT
>JAFELO010001299.1:53222-65640 GCA_017140195.1 Eumaeus atala | reverse complement strand
AAGTGCTTAGTGCGAACCAAATAAATGTTACCGTTTACAAACGTTGTCGGAGCTAGCTATATGTAGGCACTATTTGTATACTAACGATTAAAGATTGTAACGACTGAAGGAGTACCCAAAGTGGCAAGAGATATCTTAAGTCAAGTATATAATCGTTGTACTCCATCTTTACAAAAAAAAATGTCCCGTTCTTGTTCAATTTACCAAGTAATTTATACACCATCAGTAGGAGCTGTACGTACAAATGAGAGAGTCGAGCGTGATTAATTATGCGCAAGCCGACGAGGGTCGCTGATTCAGTTTCGTTTTCGGTGGAACGACAGCTTTATTGTAAGAACTCTTTGTTTTTAGCCATTATGAGATGACATCGATGCAAAGTATCTAGATAATTTACCTGGAACTAGTAACAAAATTTGTATACTAACAATTGTATTGTTGGTACTGTTTCGTTTTTTACCCTTTTTTATTGTTATATTACTAGTACTGATCATGGTATGCCGGTCTTGGTTTTCCCCGGTAGCTCATCACTCCACATTCCCATTGTATATCCGGTTTGTTGACCATTCACCTACCATTCTTTCTATACGTCCGAACCAATGGAGCATGCCCCTTATCATTTCACACCGACACCTTCTTTCTTACTTAAGCTCTCTCTCACTTCATTGTTACGAGTATTGTCACGTGAACACCGCGATGATTTTTTGCAACGACCTCATCTCAACCGCATCTATTCTATTTTTAAAAACTGTCCGACATACCCAACCCTCAGTTCCATACAAATACGTTAAGATTCAAATTTTTAGGAAAATTAAAATTCTTTTTACTTTAAATTATTAATTTAAAGGAAAAAGAATTGTTGGTCGAGCGTTCTCCAGGTAGAAGGACGATCTTCCTGGATGGATGCGAGTAGCAGGAGATCGGTCGTCTTGGCGTTCATGGAAAGAGGCCTATGTCCAGCAGTAGACCGATAAGGGTAAGATAATGATGCATGTTGAGGGATGTGTGAAACGGGAGCAAGTACAACATAAGATTGGCACTTAACAACGTCTATTGCATGTATACCTTCATATGTATCGGGTAGTGACTCTTTATTAGCAAAATATATACGTGGGCTAGTTTTCGGGGTGGTTCCATAGGTCTGAGGCACTTTCGTTCCATCAGCATCGAAACTGATCTGCGGAATCTAGCCTCGTCGTGACGTGGCGTGAGGTGTGACGTTCGCAATAGCATCGCATATATAATTTATTTTATTATTGTAAAAGGTAGTGCTATGCTGTATTGGAGATAGTGTCATGCACCATACATGGCACTACTTCCGCCTGCGCAACGGAATTAGGCCGGCACGACCGGGGTCACGATCCGGCCGTGATCCGAGGCCGAGATGGCCGGCACGACCGCGCTCCCTTGACACCGTCGTAAAGTGACACCTACGGTGTCGCATTTTGGTGAAAAGGAGAGCAATGCATCGTTCGTCCTCTTGTACTTAAAAAAAAAAAATATATGTCCTATGTGAAATAAGTTCCGCACACGGGAGAATTAATACTATTTTGTACAGTTGTATTATAAGGGGCGATAAATGTAATCATATTATTGTTATCACGTAGATGCGTTATTCTCTCTTTCTATTCCCCTCCAATAGGTCACTAGCGGATAGCTCTGCGCGGCAAATATTATCTACTTTTTTGATATGATTATGTTGGGTTTGATCACAGTATATTGATGTACTAAAATATACCAATACAATGCAATGTCTAGATTAAAAAATCGATGTCCTTCAATCATTCTAAACTATATAGTACACTAAATAGCTGAGTATTTGTGTCTTTGTCAGCTTGACTTGTAATTTTAAAGTAAATTACCTTTACACGTCGATGGATTTGTAGCTGTGTGATGGGGTAGGACGTCGCTAGGACCCACGTTTAAATAGATTTCAAACTAAATAGCCGGAAGTGAAATATCAATGTTAACACGTAGCTATATATTATAAATATAATCTATTTTTAATTATTATTTAATAATTAATATTTTGAAACATCATTATCATCATCAATATCAGCCGTTATCGGTCCACTGCTGGACGCTGGCCTCTTTCAATGAACGCCAAGACGACCGATCTCCTGCTACTCGCATACATCCCGGACCAGCTACTGCACGGAGATAGATTTCCCACCTGGGGAGCGGTCCTCCATCTCTTCGTTTACTTAAACGCGGCCGCCCCAGAAAATTTTAAAACACGCATTAAGTTACATATTTATTCGATCTTCCATTAATTTATGTTCTGTAACATACATTTATTCTATCTGTGTTTAACTCAATGATGAAAAAATGTTGACTTTCTTTGTTTAAAAACATACATGTGTGTTGAGAATAGAAGTGCCATGCCAAATTACATACATGTGTGTTGAGAATAGAAGTGCCATGCCAAATTACATACATGTGTGTTGAGAATAGAAGTGCCATGCTAAATTACATACATGTGTGTTGAGAATAGAAGTGCCATGCCAAATTACATACATGTGTGTTGAGAATAGAAGTGCCATGCCAAATTACATACATGTGTGTTGAGAATAGAAGTGCCATGCCAAATTACAGCAACAAACGTAACGTGTATGGTTACAGTCAGGACGGGATGCGTGGCAGCGATTGATTGTCTCCTGATGATGAAAATTCTATACGTACTAAATTATATGTGACTAGCATCACCACGGGGTTTTACCTGTGCCATTAGTCGTAGCGTCATGGTATATAGCCTATAGCATTCCTCGTGAAATGGACAATTGAATACAAAAATGATTTTCTTTTTCAGTTCGGACCAGTAGTTTCCAAGATTAGAGTGTTAAAACAAACAAATGCTCTAACTTTTTATTACTACTTTAGATTCCTTTATGATGTAGACATCATTTTCTTCAAAACCCGATTATACATAATATATATTTTTTTATTAGTTTGGATAATTTCTTCGTAGTAGCATAGTAGCATACTAAAACAACCTCCTTGTGTAGCTTAATGTAAATGACCCAAAGTGCACTCACGCTATTAATTTCACAGTGGCCAGCCTCATAACATTTTACAAGAATATTGGTTTCAGAGGAAAATTAAAATTTCCTCTTAGCATAGCAAAGGCTATTTTTATTACAGAAAAAAAAATCCCGAAAAGTGCTACGGAGAAGACTACAACGCCCTGCGGGAGGCTTTTATAAGGCGAACAATAAATCAAGGGCGGGAAAATATTTAAAAGCTTGCGCGCCAAGATTCCCGGGGTTTGCTTCACTTTGTGCTCATCAGTTTAATGAATGTTAATATTATTATTATCTGATATCGGTAATAGAAGTCTTTAATGTAGTACAGAGCGGGGCTGGGCTAGCGTACCTAAACTATACCTATCCATGTTGTATATAAAACAAAGTCCCCAAAAGTTGTATGTTCATATGTCATCGATTTTCTTAAAATCTACTTAATGGATTTTCATATGAATTTTTCCAATACGTTGAGTGATTCCCGAGGAATTTTTTATTGTAAAATTTGATTAGGTGTCCAGCTCCTGTTATTAATGGGCGAAGCCAGGGGGGGGGGGGGAGATACAATGCACATTGCATTGTAAATGTTTGATTTGATGTTTTCAATACAAAAAAAAACTATGACGTTTTACTATCTTGGACTTTTGTTACGAAAATTATTATCTTGATACGAATGAAAACTGACTTATCTGTATTTTGATTTCAATCAGATTTCTATGTATGCATGAAAAATACTGTCATGCGTAACATACGTTTTTATTACTAAATAGTGTGACTTTTAAATAATTAAATTAATATAAAATCATGATTTGTTTCTAATTACCGTTCAATGGCATTATTGGTTCTTTTCTTAAAGGAGAAAACGGAGTCTTTTTACGACTACCGACGCCCATGTACATCCACATAATTACTACGACGGGTTCCCCCCTCCCAATGGGCCACCGGCTACTCACGAACAACACGAAACGCGACACTTGAGATGTTACTTTACGGCGGTATCATGTGAGTTAGAGGTAACACCATGTACTACTCATGCCACTACCTCCTCCTATAATCATGGCACTACCTGTTCCTAAAATAAATGTTCACTATGTGGAACATGCCAGCTCTTGTGGGCGATTCTCAGTGTGGTAAGAACACCACTCGTTTCCGCTGCATAAAATATATTTACGGTCTCATATTACCGCGACTACTGGGTACCTTGTGCAATGAAACTGTGTAGGACTAATGTCATTTTCTCATTCAAGCGGCGGGCTCCGCTATTGTGCACGCGTCCTACTAAATCGTGTCAACATAATCTAAGCATATTTTTTGTAAGTTTAAAACTATCTTAGACCGTGATTAAATAAGAATAATTTAAAAAGGTTTAGGTATTTACTATATATATATATATATTTACTGTATTAATTATTTTAATCCTTAATATCTATGACGTTATCTGAGGGTCCTAGCCAAAGCGGAAAATTTGCAAAAAAATAAAGTCTAGCAAGGGGTAGCTGCATTACATCTAAATTGGACAGGCGCGACCGGAGGGAGAGGTACCTACCGCACCTATCATACGTCTGCCAAATGACAGCTATGCTATCGTTGTTCCAGTTAGTTACGGTCTGTGTGTTGCTATCTTGTGCACTAATGCGGTCTTTGAGTTTCCGGTGGTCCTTTGGAGAGGAAGAGGGAAGAAGGGCAACAGGTCCGTTTAAAGTTTAACATGCAGGTGTACTATAAAAGACAAATCGTTTATCCTTTATGCTATAAACTTTTCTAACTATGAACAGGGAAGGAGACACACGCAATTGGTGGACGGCTGAATTGCCCGGCCTCCGGGCCGCCTGCAACGGGGCCAGGAGGCAGTACACCCGGAGCAGGTGGAGACGACCCCAGGACGTCGACAGGGACGACAGGTTGCGCAGGATCTACGTGGAGAAGGTTAAGATCCTGCAGCAGGCCATTAGCCGAGCCAAGGAGGAGGCCCAGCTGGAGCTCGTAAGGGATCTCGATAGGGATCCCTGGGGCCGACCGTATAAATGGACACGGAACAAGCTCCGCGCCCCGTCAGCCCCCATCACGGAGATGCTCCAGCCGGACCAACTGGGGAGGATCGTCGGGGAATTGTTCCCTGACACACACAGACGTCGAACGTGGAGGAGGGTGTTCCGCCACCCGTCACGGAGGCTGAAATGGAGGCGATTCTGACTCGCCTCCAGAGTAAGAAGAGGGCGCCGGGTCCCGACGGGATACACGGGTGAGTGCTGGCGATCTCTCTCGTGCACCTCAGGGATAGCCTCCAGGAAACTTTTGACCGCTGCGGTCTGGTCAGTTCCCGGGGGCATGGAAGGAGGGTCGGCTCTGCCTGCTTTCAAAGGCAGGGCGGCCCATGGACTCGGCTTCGTCGGTTCGACCGGTGGTGCTGCTGAACGAGACTGGGAAGGCCTTAGAACGGATTGTGGCCTCCCGTCTCGTTCAGCATCTGGAGGAGGGCGCGGGACCCGGACTCTCGGAGTCACAGTTCGGGTTCCGTGCACGCTGGTCGGCGGTGACGGGTGAGGTGGAACAAAGGGGGAGGTGGTGGTCGCGGTGTCGCTGGACATCGCGAACGCCTTCAACAGTCTCCCGCACGGCATGATACGGGAGGCTCTGGTCTTCTTTCAGGTGCCTCCCTATCTCGTGAGGCTTTTGGAGGCGTATCTCTCCGGTCGCAGAGTGGCCCTCTAGAACCGGTCGGGGTCCGTGGAGTGGCGGCGAGTTGATCGCGGCGTCCCGCAGGGTTCTGTACTTGGACCAATCCTGTGGGACGTCGGCTACGACTGGGTCCTGCGAGGCCGTCTCCTCCCCGGGATGGGTGTCACCTGCTACGCAGATGACACCCTCTTCTATGCCTGGAGACGAGACTACAAGGAGGCGGCGCGGCTGGCCGAGGACGGCGTTGACCTCGTGATCAGCCGCATAGAGAGGTTAGGGCTTCGGGTCAGACTAGACAAGACCGAAGCCCTTCTCTTCTGCGGGACCAGCCTCAAGGGACCCCCACCGCGGGCCGCTCTGCAGATCGGAGAGGAGAGGGTCAGGCTGAGCACCCACATAAAATATCTGGAGCTCATCCTAGACGGAGGGTGGACCTTCGGCCCGCACTTCGCTATGGTGGGACCGAAGGTCGTGAAGGCGGCGGGCGCTCTGAGCAGACTCCTCCCGAACCTCGGAGGACCCAGCGCCGCCTGCAGGCAGCTGGACTCTGGTGTCTGTAGAGGGTCGTCGCAGTGAGGTCGATCCGAGGGTACCGTACGGTACAGTGGGCTGCAGCGACAGCCCTAGCCGGCGATCCCCCGTGGGAACTCGTGGTGGAGGTTCTTGCCGAGAGCTGCTCCTATACTACGCTACGGATACGCTATATCCTATTGCTACGGATTCGCCGGTTAGGGCATGTGGCGTTAATGCAGAGGTGAGGGGAGGACCTGGCGCGGTAGCCGTACGGTAGAGCGATAACCCCTCACCTTCCATCGGACGCAAGTGCTCACCGGGCATGGTTGCTTCGGTGAGTATCTGTGCAAGACGTTGTCACGATTGTGACGCGGCGGTGGACTCGACACCCTCGAGGTGTGCCCGAGATGGGCGGCGCTGCGTCACGATCTGACATCAGTTGTCGGAAGGGACTTGTCAAAGTCGAGCATCATCATCGCGATGCTCGGCAGCGACGAGTCCTACAAGGCGATGGCTTCCTTCTGCAAGACCGTCATGTCCCAGAAGGAAGCCGACGAGCGGGTGAGAGAGGAGGCTGCCGACGCGGCCTCCCCCCGCCGACGACGAATGGGGGTACGTGTGTTCCGTGTCGGGCCGGGATGGGAACCCTGTCCACTTCCAAAGACTCGGCGTCGTGGGGACTGTCATAGCGTAGCCGGACAGTCCCCGAGGAGGTGAAGTCTGGCCTTTTCACAGAGGTCAGTCTGTCGCTGGAGGGGTCCTGTTGCCTGCAGATTCGGGACCCTCCACTAATAGTGGCTGAAGGCTCCCGTAGGGGTTTAGTTGGTATTGCTACCCAATGGCTGAGTCCAACATAGGTCTGGGGCCTACCCGGGCTCCCAGGCATCATGCGTAAATGCATTCCCCTTCGTCACCAAAAAGAAAAAAAAAAGGAGACACACGCAACGCAAGTACCGCAGGTCCGAGGGCCAGCCGCTCCGCAACATACCAAGAAAGCCTATTAAAATACTACTTAAGTACACAGCACGAACCGAGCCATCAAAGCAAATATTTTTCAACGGTTTTTGTTACATTCTTTTAAAGCGTACGTTCGGTTGTGATTGCTGGTAGACGTAGAGGACCCAGAAAAACTTTAGTAAGATGCTTATTATGGATAATGATATAGATGCAGAATTGCGGTTAAGAACAGTGCATATTACAGTAAGAGGTATTGCCATGCTGCATAGGAGATAGTGCCATGCATGGTGCATCACACTACAGCCTCCTATGCAACGGAATTGGACCGGCACGTCATAATACCGCCGTAAGTAACACCTACGGTGTCGCGTTTCGTGCGGTTTGTGAGTAGACGGGGGACCATTGCGGAAGGGGAGGTGAAAAGGAGGGCAACGCATCAGCATAATCATAATCTGCTTGTGTTCATGGGCTTGTGTTCAATGATGTTCATGGGCGTCGGTAGTCGTTAAAGGCTTCGATTGCTCGTATGTCCCCATATACTATAAAAATTTAAAAAAAAATACAGTGCGTAGTAAAGTATCTCATATTCTACTTATTGCGTTCGTTTAGTGTACACAAAACTCAGACTTTATACCGTATGGTACGTAAAAACCAGCGTGCAATCGAAAACGAGTACAAAAAAAGGAAAAAGCTTTTAAAACACGAAATTTATTTAGTCGGTGATAGTGTTGTGAGCGAGCTCAACTCTGCGCGCGATTCATTCGAATAACTCCTTTGAATCGATTGCAGAACACTCATCGGATTAACTCGTACGTTTTTGGGTTTTAATTAATAATAGAAAGGCCTGCGGCTTCGTTCGCCGGTGACAGTGGTAATAAAATCCATTTAAGAGTGTCGTTTTAAAAGTTTAAAATGTAATTGAATTTTACGACAGCGAAGTTCGTTTGTCAATAGCGGACAATTCGTATGGTGGCTGCCAAATTGCTTAATGGGGTTAACAACTTAATGGAGGTCTATTTAACATTGTTACCGCTGAAAACCTCGTTGACATCTCAATGCACAATTTTCACATATAACATAAAATATATTTCCAAATGTACCGCTAGCTGTTACCTGTGACTTTTACACTTTTTGATACATAAATAACGTTTTGGGTCGGTTAGGTTAGATTAGTAGCTTGGGGTGAACCTGCCTGGGTTCACCCCAAGCTACTTGGACAAAGCCAATTGAATCGAGGAGGTGGGAGCTCTTTGAACCCTCATATAAGAAAAGGGGACAGAAGAGCAAAAGGAGGCTTTTGCGCACGGGGCAAGGGGCGAAAACCTCACCCCATTGCAATGTCTCAGAATTAGTGGGGTTGTCCTATGGTACGGGCCACAGGACAACACCACTAATTCTGGGCCATTTGGAGATGGCGACGGTCCCTTAGGGAGCTGACTAACCGTCGAAGTGCCCCGATGATTTGTTGTTCCGGGGCACCTCACGAAAAGTGGTACAGATGGCTCTCGCGGTGGTTTTTGGGGGTATTCGGCATTATGATGTAGCCCCAGACCAACACACCACTGGACCCCACCCGGGGTCAGTGAAGGTGCGTAAATGAGTTTTTCCGCGCCAACAAAAAAAAAGATTAGGTTACTTACTACCATAATAGAATTTTTTTATTTCTAATTTATAATAGATAAACCATATCATGTTGATCAAAAGTAAAGAAGTAAGAAACCAACTGAAACAACCACAGAGGCAAGAAGAAAATAAAATATATTAATGTGTTTATGGTCTAAGCGTACAAATGTTAAACGCAAAAGTTTCGATCATATACATATGCTATACACCTGTGTGTCGTTTGTTTGCATGTCCATTGAGTCCGGGCCTGACATCTCACATCTGACATGTCAACTACCTCATCATTTGAGAAAGCAGTCCTGACCAATGTTACAGCACCACATAATTGTACACCTCTGGTATGCTGTATATTCCTTAACTATCTTACATCCAAGATAAAATAAATAGTCTCAAATTATTCGTCTAAAGATCCGCAACTCTAACCGAAGGTCTACTACACAAACTGTTCTCCTTTAAGTCTTGCAGTTTTTGTTTCTTTCAAATCAAATATCTTTAAGCATATACACAAGCAGATCGTTTGTTATATTTTATTAAATCAATGTTGATGAGTGATCTGAAATTTCCGAAACTGCAAGTATAGACGTCACTTCACTACAGCATTATGTGAGCGAAAATACCCCGGTAGTGCCTGTTCAATTCAGCTGCACTTCACAATGATACTAACGTTTTATAGTATAGGTTCGTGCAAAATAATATATTGACGGTTCTAATTTTCTATAATCAATCAAGCCCACGTAATTAACTGATTTTATTTGTTGTTTAGAATAAATTCCATCTATTTCCTAGTTGATGGTATAATTTAGGGAACTGACGTGAATATGACGTGATGCTTTATTCTTTATTTTTATATATATATGAGAATTCTTGTTCAAATACAGAATAAACATATGTTAAGTAAACAAGTCATAGAAATATTTATACAATTTTATCGTAAACCTTAGCGATATACGAGGAGAATAAAATATTTATTAAACGTTTCCTGAATAATAATCACCCGATACGAATAACTGGAATCAAATCGTAAATGCAATCCAGAATGCAATCGTAATCCAATGTCTTAGCCGGACGGGACGCCATAAGCATATTTCCAATCAAACCGCTCTGGATTTGAAATATACATCCTCAATTCTTAATAAAATGCGTTGGTCGTTTTCGATCTACCTACGATAAATCTACGATGTCCAGTTGCAATTCGGACAAATATAAATTTTGTGACACGGAAATAAAGTTTGCTTTACTACGATTGATCCATGTGAGATATTATTAATACTGGCTGTTGTGAAAACAAGATCGCATCGTCTTGTAGGGAATACTGACGTATAAATAACGCTGCACAATATACTTGGGCTAAATCAAGGAGTATTGTTGAAGGGGCCTTGTTAGCTCTGTACGCGACCGCTGATTTTTTATTTGATATCTCAATAAACCTTCGTGTTTGGTGAGGGGTCTAAACGGGTTTATGCCAGCTTTTTATTTTATTCCAAAGAGCTCAGGTTTGTTTGATTTATAATTCTATTTAGTATTCTATTCGGTTTTTTGTCAGTCGATGTCGCCTTTTAAAATTTCGATATTTATGTGAGGGTTTTAGAAATTACGTTTTATTTGACACTAGAAAGAAATTATTTATGAAGTTATTATTCAATTATATTATGGGCTCTAAAATATATATGTCATAGGTGTTTCCTCAAGGGTATAACCGTGATCATGTTGTATTAATAAACATTAAATAGGGGTAAGCTTGTACGTTTTATAATATTATCTGTTTTGTGTGGAGATAGGTGAATACTTGCAGGTTAATTAAACACAAATAAAATAAACATCGCGCACATGTAGACATATTAAATGCTGAAATATTTAGAGAATTCAACAATTATTATTTACGAATTTATTGTCTCTTACACTCTATTTAGCAAAATAAGGAACCCTAGAAAGGGATTTCCAGTTATTCGGAAAATTCAGAATACAATGGGAGCCAATGCATATGTATTCTAGATGGGCATGTTGAATGATTATGTACAATTAGTCGAGCGGTGCCTACAATTTTTAATTTTAATCGATATCATGTTAAATTTTATGTTCGGCATTGTGAAAGAATTTCATTATTTTAATCCGTTGTAATAAAACACGAAAACAAATTGGACACCAATTAAGGGAATGGAAATTGGACCGCAGCACCAATTAGTAAATAAAGTTCTCGGTATATCGAAAAAAAAAACAACTTAAATTTACGAAGGGATCATGAGTCAGTCAGGAGGTCCCAGTTGCATACCATTCGGGAAATAATTCACTTATATCTATCAAGATTAATTTAAGAGACTCATACCTTTGTACTGCAAACGAAAAGCGCCGAAATGGTGACCTATCTTGCGGCCAGCTGGCTCAGTTGGTAACGTGGCGGTTAGTCCGCGTGTCAGGTCAGAGAGTCGCGGGTTCGAATCCCGCCAAGATCATTTTATTTAAATATATTTAACGCCAAGATAATTTATATATATATATTTCTATAATTATATTAAATTTCTATAATTAAATATATAACTTTTCTTGAGTTTATAAAAATCTGAAATATATTTATGTTGTCTAGTACCTGTAACACAAGTCCTTCCGGTACTTAGAACAGAACTAGGCTAACGTTGCGTCATAAGTCCACATATATTATTATTCTTATTATAACACGCAGTACAGGCATGTGACGACTTTGTGGACGCGTCGTTCGTGCGGTCTGTAAGATTACGGATACTTCGGCGGGTGTTATCTGAAAGATAAGCTGCAAGAGGTACATGTGTCTTCTAGTTGAGGAAATGTCTGTTAGTGAGTTTCTAACATTGAACCATACACAATGTCCCCGAATATAAAACATGAAACGATAAGGGTGCACAAATTTCGATTAGTTTGACAAACTCTTGGTGTGATTAGCATTCAGATGTGTGAATAACAGTTCAACGAGTATAATGTTTTCTTGCGTATAATTAAGAATATGAGAACTTTATCCCAGTTTTTTGATAGCTTAACAAAATTTATGATTATACACAAACTTACAAATATATCTGACTATGTGATTTGATTTTTTTATTCTTTTAAACCGTTAAAGACGAATCAGCATAATTCTGACACCACAAGTCAATCAAATTCCCTCACATTGTTATCAATATAAGTTCTCCGCTCTCATTCTGTCGTAGAATTTAAACAGCAGAGATTAAGCCCGTGTCACGTAGCATATCAAATACATAAATCACAACGCTGCCCCCGCCGCGAATTATTTAAACACCATAACGTATATGGAGTAAAAGTTGAGGGAGCCGTGCGTTTATTGCGTCGGAGTGCGACTTATGGATTGTGGGGTAACGTTAATGAATACGGCGCAAACATTTTAATATTTTTAGAGTCGGACCACAGATAATATCATTGATTTATGTAGATTTTTATTTCACTTAGATTCTGTTTGTAGAATTGTATGATTCGAATTGTATGAAATAATGAAATGTATTTTATTATAAGGTTCATAAAAATGCACCCTTAAAGTACACCTTAGTTTCATAAGATTAGTTCTTTGCGGGATGTTTGCCCTAAAATGATGCGAAATCTTAAGTCAATTAATTAGTGAGTGGTATTTCGCTTATATATATATATAT
>JAFELO010001299.1:0-53169 GCA_017140195.1 Eumaeus atala | reverse complement strand
AGATAAGAGGCACACGTTCAGCCAGAGCCTTTTGAAGAATACAGTAGCCCATTTACACATTTTAATGATGTGAAAAAAAGATCATGCTAAGAACGTGTTTCACGTAACCTGTAGGAAATAAGAAGACAACAAAAAGAAAACAGAAGACAAGACAGAACACCACTCCTAAGTTTATCTGCAGAATGTGTGGAAGTTCATGCCGCTCTCATATTGGCGTCGGTAATTCAGGTTCAGGCATCAACTGGGGTGAACCCAGGCGAAGCTAAGTGAACCGACGGGGTTGCTCTTTGGATAAAAAAGCAACAGAAGGAGGCGCTTTTGTACACGGGGCAAGGGGCGAGGATGGGAACCTCACCCCATTGAACTGTCTCAAAGTTGTTAGGGTTGTCCTGTAGTGCGGTACAACTGCATCTGTGGAGGTGGAGTCGATCCCTTAGGGAACTGACTAGCCGTCGAGGTGCACTGATGATACGTTGTTCTGGGGCACCCCACCAAAGGCGGCAATGATGACTCTCGCGGTGGTTTTTGTGAGTATTCGGCACTATAATGTGCCTCGAGCCTCACACACCACTGGACCCCACCCAGGGCCATGAAGGCGCGTAAATGATATTCCCCGCGTCATGAAAAAGTTCAGACATCAAACACGGTACCAGAGACGCTGCATAAGTCATCAATCTTAGGATAAATGCCAGTGATGATGACGATTCTATATTACTAAGTGATATTGATCGTTTAACGCATTTGACAAGACCGTTGCTTTGCCCACAAATACTCGTATAATATCTTTGTAAACCCGCATCCTATATTGACTGCCCTGTGGGGTCCTTTCGGCCTTGAAGGTGCGGACCGATTGCTCTCTGTGGTACTATTATATTCAATTTATAGGGATACGTATTGTTCGCTTTATTTACTTTCAAAGAGATTTTGCTTATATTACATACTTCGGAACTATAAATTGTATTTTGTTTCGTAAGTCCGCTAATACGTTTTCGGTGAAACTATATCTTAGAATGCATCATTACTGGATAATAATCCTGCTAAATGTTCTTCTAATTTGTTTGTTTTTTGTTGCAATTGGATCCCTACCATAAATTTCTGGAGGGACGAATGCTCCATTGTTGGAGATACAAATATGTTTTAGTATAATGAAAAGAAAAGCACCAATGTTTATGCTATGTTGGTTCCATTCTAGAATCTAGGTTCTTATTGCGATGCACCAAACCGACTAAGTTTCGGGGATACAAGGATCAAAAGAGTAATTGATAATTACTCTTAATCAAAGTAAGACTTAAATTGCCCGTTTGTCTCCGTATATAATAAAAAGCCCGGGTTCGATTTCGGACATAGATGAGCAATGCAATTGTATGTACTCTGTATCTGTGTGATACGCAGGTGCGTTGCCCTCCTTTAACCCCAATTGATGATCCGCCACTTATAAACCGTGCGAAACGCGACAGCAAAGCTGTCATTTTTATGTCGCCATCTTGTGAGCCAAGCATTTCTCCGGTCGGGTCGGCCTGTTGCTGCTGCAACGCAGGATGCACTACCTCGTACTAAACTTGTGTGTCATTAATTCTATCATTAGCAGCTCACAGCTCGCTTACGTTAGATGTGCTTTTAAAGACAGATACTTGCAAACCACACGAAACATGTGGCGATGAGTACATCTCCAGACGTGGCAGCCTGATTCGCCTGCACTGCAGTACTAAGTTTCTTAATGCTCACAAAATTTTTCAGTACTCGCTTATTTTATTTAAGACACATTACCGCAAGATTAGATTTGGCCCCGGTATATAAAGCGTCGGCTTCCTATCGAAAAAATAATAAAAAATAATGAATTTCAAATGAATATCAATAATATATATCTATGGAATTAAGTTTCGAGAGAGCATAAAACCAGATAAATAAATACAAGTTCTTCGTGTAAAAGCGTATTGAAAAAAAAAGATTCTCCAGTAATAATATATTTCACTTATTAAGAATAATCAAATGAAATGATCGTAACGAAGTCTTGTATGAATAAATAATTGAAGAGTTAGTATTATTAAGTAAATATAGGTATACAACGATATACTATTATAGCAAATGAACAGAGGCTCATTGCAATTGAATTATGATTTCTTTTTTAAAGTGAGTCTCTTATGTGCTTCCAATATGTAAAAACACTATATTTATTTACTTTATTTGGAATATATACAGTGTACATAGTAAGTAATTTATAAACTACGGAGATAACAAGAGACAGATAACATGTTTTCACATTTTTAAAAATGCATGGACGGATGCAGTAAAATATGGTGAATCAAACACTAATTTGTATTTTTCGGTTAAATTGCGAATCTCAAAACCTATTCAAATTGAATTCACTTAAATAAAAGACAGAGAGAGTAACGTATTTGGAACTTTTTTGCGGTCGCGACAGATGGCTGGCGTACGAATTCAAAATTAAAACTTGCATCATGTGTCGCCCCTTAAACGACTTGAAGTTTCTTTTATTCTTTAATCCACTCTTATAAAATGTTAATCATAACACATTGCTTCCTGCATCATTAAAGACGCATTAACCATTTTCGAAGACAATAGTAATTTAAATGGAGTACTTAACAAAGAAATTTAAGATTATTTCCTGAACGACACTAGAATGTTTTGAATTGTTTTGTAGCCAGTAAGTGGAAGAATTGAGAAGCATGCTGTGGAAGCGAAGAAAGTTTCATAACGACGTTGAAAAAACTATGAAAATAAAATTAAAAACCAGTATATTTTTATTTCACCTTTTTGTTATTATTGCTTCCACAAATAAACCTTTTCACGTATCGTCTAGGCGATAATAGTGTAATTAAAATTAAAAGAGGCCAGTGTTTTATACAGTTTCAAGAGCCCATATTCTTTATCCACCCTAATAGCCTTCCACGAGGCGCTAAAAAGTAAAACCGAGTCCTTAGATTCTATGTAGATGTTTTTTAAAGTAGCACTAAGCTAAAGAAAGCTTCTTTTCATCCCTCCAACTTTAGAGATTTACTTTAAAATATGTTTATTAAATAACTATCAAAATCCATGTTCTTATCTGAGATAGAAATATAAATTTCCTATCGTGCTTTTTAATGTAATTAGTGGGTTTTGAGTTTCATAAAAACTTGATGTGTAAATCTAAAAAAACTAATTATAATAAAAAACAACAAATATTTCTCTGTCCACTAATTAAAATAATAATAATAAAAGTTATTTTATTATTATTGTTATCACTTTGTTTTTTTTAATTAAGGCGCTGATCTGTGTTAATGCACACATGCTTATACGAACTGTATCCATAGTGCTAGATCAAATTATAAAAGCCCGGTATCACAAATTTTGCACAAAATAAGCATTAACTAAATAAAAGAAGTGAAAACAGTTTTATTAATATATTAAAACATGACACAAGTCTGTTGCAGGAATGTAATTCTTTCTAATTAGGATTTGTTAAAACCTTAAAGCCCACCAGACCAGCAATTAATTGTGGCTGGGGTCAAAGGGACCCTCGACAATTAAATGGGCGTCTCAAAAAAAATGGGAAATGACAGGATACGTCTGTCAGTGGTCGCGTTCACTTTAATTTATTTAATTACCGCTACGTTTATTGCTGGCTTTTTTGTTGTTTGTGGCTAGGGGTTATTCGTTTAAACACTCACCAGCCGATTGGCTGTATGTAAAACCTACGCCTATAATATCTACAATATTTATTTCAGTACTACTTCTATTAGATTGTCGTGATGTCATTGGCTATGCTACGTCACGCTTTCTAAGTCCCGTTTTGTGCGGCTTGTCAGGCCCAGGTCCATGGGAAATGCATCTGTATGACCACAATGCGGATGTTTATGAGCGTCACGGGTATCACCTTCAAGGTGTAGGCTCGAATTTCTCTTTTATTCCAAATGTTGCAATTAAAATCTAAAGATGTACTAGCACACCCCTGCTTACCTCTTCGAGGATAATAGGCGTGAAGGAACTTTCTCTTAATCCAAAGACAATTAATTAATAATTTATAATAATTAATCTAAATACAATAAATAATACTTTTAAGAGATTTGTTTTAATTTTAGTCTTTTTTTGTTGACAACCAGAATATTTAAAGTTAGTTTATGGTTTAAACTACAATAATTATAATCAATAGAAAGATTGTTTAGTAATTTTTTTTTTATACTTAACAATACAAAGGTTTGAACTTATAAATGGTTTTGATATTATATATATAATATCAAAACTATTAATAAGTTCAAACCTTTATATATATAATTCCAATTGCGTTATAAAAATCCTGGCAAGGGTTAAATTATAATCACTACGATTTCTGAATATAAATATAGGAAGGAAATTAAAGAAGTCGTTTCAAATATATAAATGTACTATCGGACACGGCAAACGTTGTTTTCATATAAATTATTTATAGCTGATTCTCAGCCCTACTGAATATGCATATAAAAATTGTGAAAAAAAGTAAAGCCGTTTCGGGGGTGTAAGGTAACTAACATTGTGACACGAGAATTGTACTTAAAGATGTGCCGGCCTATCTCTCATCAAGAACAAAAATATTCAGCTTCAATCCTGTAATAATACTTGGCTCAGCTGTGTAGTGTAACAGTAAACGAAATATGCCTATTCAATAACCATATCCAGAGAGAGGTGCCTTTGCTAAAGATATTGCATAGCGGCAAACTGGGAAACATCTCATGTAACCCAGCCCATGTTTTATTTAGTACGGCTTGTTAAGATCGTATGGCATAAACGGTTTCTTAAAAAGTTATAAATACAAAATCCTACTGCATATCTTTTGTTAATATTACTTTTATTTTTATCGCCCTACTTTGTTCCTTTTTATGTTTTGTATTTTACTTATGCATTAGTTATGTATTATTTTTGTGTTTAGTGCAGAGTGTAACGCAAATAAATTGTTATTAGCATTTGTAGGAAGGAAGGTATTCAAATAATGATTTTCGGTTGACAGTTTCCGCCCTATATCATCCTACGATTCGCCGTTAGCCAATCAAAGGCCAGCGACCCTCGATTGTTGTTTTGCCATTCAGAGTCACGTTGAGATATAAAAGAGGCATCACACACAATTCGTTGTAAAATGTATAATCTAGTTTTATGGTGAATTATAATCAATCCTTAAGTTCAAGCAGTGCTTACACAATATTATTTATTATTATTATTATTATTTAGAAAATTTATTTTCACTCTTCTAGAGAGGTACGAATTATACTACAAGCACGGGCTTACGCCAAGTACTTAAGTTATATGATTAATTACTATATAATCCTTCCTTGCCCATAAATTTTCTTACAATTTTGCAAGTATTTATTATGGTCGCTTTTTGTAGAAGTATGTATGTGGATCTGGGAATATTTAGAGTTTTGAGACTGGTGTGTAACGTTAACGGTATGACTCCTGTAGAGGAAATTGTTATAGGAACTGTTTTGACGGTTTGTACGTGCCATTGTGATTTAATTTCTATGGCCAAGTCTGTATACTTTGTGATTTTTCAGTGTGTGTTCTTGTAAGATTATGCGTATTCGGGATGGCTATATCGATAAGGTAGACAATTTTATTATTTTTATCATACAAGGTTATATCGGGTCTATTGAAGTGTATTGTCTTGTCGGTAATTATTGTTCTGTCCCAGTATAGTTTATATTCTGTTGAATCCAATACGGTTTGAGGTTTGTATTTGTAATATGTAGTTTTTTCTGTGGTTAGTTTATATTTGTATGCGAGGTATTGGTGTATTATTCCTGCTACCTGATCATGGCGGTGTCTGTAGTATGTCTGTGCTAGCGATTTACAGGCACCCGTGATATGCTGGATTGTTTCAGAAGAACTGTGGCAGTATCTGCAGTTATCAGTTACAAGCGTAGGATCGTGTCTAATGTGTTTCCTGTAATTCCGTGTATCTATTACCTGATTCTGGATAGCCATCATAAACCCTTCCGTTTCTGGAAACAGTTCTCCTCTCTTGAGCCATGTGTTCGATGCATTTTTGTCAACATTAGAGTTGGTCAAGTCGAGGCGATGTCTACCGTGTAGTGACTTCTGTGTCCAAGTGTATATTTTTTTATGTACTTTGGTAATAATTTCATTTTTCTGTGGCAGATAATCTCTCAGGTTGTGCGGTGTGTGATTAAAATCGGCGCGTACAACAGCGTTATGTAGGATTGAATGTGTTATTCGAGAGTGAAAAAATGATCTGAGCGTGGTGATTTGCTTATTGTGTAAATTTTTTATATCGTTATGCCTCTCCCTCCTTCGCTCTTAGGCAATGTAAGACGTTGTATGCAAGAGTGTGGATGGTGTTTTCTGCATTTAGTCATCTGTGTATTAATAATGCGTTGGTGCTTAGTTAAGTCTGTTTGGGACCACTTGATTATACCAAATGAATATGTAAGTATTGGGATTGCACATGTATTAATGGCTTTGGTAGTATTTCGTGCGTTCAATTGTGTTTTAAGGATTTTGTATATTCGGTCCCTGAAATTTTGAGTAAGTTTATTTTTCGTATCTCGTTGATGCATTTGCTGTGTTTGGTAAAAACCTAAGTATTTATATCCTGTTTCATTATCTACTGGTCCTATTTGATCACCATTTTCTAGTGTGTAAGTATTGTTCTCAGCTTTGCCTCCATGAATAGATTGTATTTTGCATTTATCAATGCCAAATTCCATGCGTATGTCATTCGAGAACTCCTGTGTTATATCTGCTAATTTGTGTAGTTCAGCTAAATTGCTTCCATAAAGTTTTATATCATCCATGTACAATAAATGTGATAATGTGTGGTGCGTGTCATCAAATTTTATTTGGAATCCTACATTTGTATTATTGAGAAGGTTTGATAGCGGGTTGAGTGCTATACAGAACCAGAGAGGACTCAGTGAGTCGCCTTGCAAGATACCGCGATGGATGTTGATTTTGTCTGTCTGTATTGTCTTGCTGCCGTTACAAAGTTTAAGGGTGGTATTCCAATTCTTGTGAGTCTGAGTCTGAGTGAATTTTGTAGTGTTTTAGTATGTCAATAAGCCACGAGTGTGGTACAGAATCATAAGCTTTTTTTGTAATCTACGTACATAGTGTAGATATTTCTTTTCTTTGCATTGCCTGTTGGGATGCCACTGTGTCGATGATAAGTTACTCT
The DNA here is from genome assembly GCA_017140195.1 of Eumaeus atala. Lineage (NCBI taxonomy): Eukaryota > Metazoa > Arthropoda > Insecta > Lepidoptera > Lycaenidae > Eumaeus > Eumaeus atala. The sequence goes on along the minus strand of JAFELO010001299.1, from coordinate 46,007 downwards.
TTACATCCTTGGCTGAATTCACGGCATCCTTTTTGTTGCTCAGCGAGTAACTGATTCAAATTTATGTGTTTGTATAAGAGGTGACTAATGCAAGAGGTTATTATTTTATAAATATTTTGAAGACAAGTAATTGGTCGGTATTTAGCGGGATTTTTGGTATCTGTAAGATCTTTAGGTAGCATGTAAGTAGTTCCTTGTGTCGTATAAGGTGGCATATGGTCTGGGTTTTGTAAAAAGTGATTAATATGTGTTAGTAAAAATGGGTGAGTACTTGTGAGTTTCTTGTACCAATAATTATGGATTCTGTCTGTTCCAGTCGCCTTCCAGTTATGGGTTTTGGCTATTACTGAAGTCAGTGTGTCAATATCAATAGCATCGAATTCCATTTCTGGTATGTTTTGAAGTGCGTGTTGGTTTTCGGCGATCCAATTACTATTGTTGTGAGTTACTGGGTTAGACCATATGTTAGACCAGAATTCGTGTAATACTTCTGGAGTAGGATTTTCTATATGTGAGGTATAGCTTGTGTTGTTCGTAGTCAACGTTCTATAAAATTCTTTCTCGTTTGTGCAGAACATCTTGTTTTGTGTTTTCCTTAGTGTTGTTAATTTGTAACGGCGCAGTCGGCTGGCTAAGGCCATCAGCTTTTGCTTTAAAGTGTCAATGAAATGGGAAATCTCTGTATTGTCATGTTCATGTTGTGAGTGTATTCTATATTGCAGTTTAATGCGTTCAAAGTGTTCCCTAAGTGAGCGGGTCGTGTTTCCCCGTACGTAGTGTATGAGTCTACCGATATCTGCTCTCAGGTTAGTAATTCTTCTTTCAAGACGTATTTGCCAAGCTGGAGTTTTGTTTCTATTGTTAGTGCGTTTTAGTGTCTTATGTATTTTACCTCCAATGTATGTGATTGCCGTATGTGCAGTGCAGTAGATTATTGTTTGTAAAGTAGAGAAATCTGTGGCTGCAGAAATATGTTTAGGTAATATTTTTACATTTATTGAGTAAATTAGAATAGCGAATTGTCTACTTGGTTTTTGTTTGGGTATAAACGGTCTTAAAGTGGGATCTAGATCTTTAAACTCAACTAATGTCTTCTTGAATAACTCTTCTACTTCCTCTAGTTTTTCATCGGAAAGTAATCTTGGATTATTTTGTTGGTTTCCGGTAAGTTTGTGAATATGGTCCTCTTCATTTGCAGTCGGTAACTCTAAATTGGGTTCTTGATTATGGGTATTATTTTGTGATGCGGTAGATATATGTATATGATGTTGTGATTCAGAGTTTGGAGACGGTTGGCGTATATCAGTACCAGCTTCTATTTCTGTGGCTACTTCATCTTTTATTTCCTGTACTCTTGTGTTAGCAATGTAAGTCCTAATAATGGCTCTAAGTTGGTCCGAGATTCTCTGTTCAGAAACATGTGCTAGGGGAGGATAAGCAGTAATTACAGCTGCATACAGTAAAGGTCTATAAGCTGTTTTGTTTGATTCGAGTCTAGTTATTTTGTAATAACTGCGTAGTATAGTTTCATTGACTTCATTGCTCCAGGATAATCTTTGGCGATGGCTGCTGATGTTTTCCTGGGTTTGGGGTATTGTTTGGCGATTTTGTTGTAAATCTTGTATTCTTTTGTCTGTTGTCCGTGAGTGGTAGTAATTATCATTCAGCGATGAGGTGACTTCTATCCTGATTTCATCCAGTATGTCTGGAGGTAGTAATTTATTTCTCAAGATGGCTCTTTTTTGGTCACCCACTCTTTGTTTGGAGATAATAAATTGAGGGAATTTAGTTGTGAATAATCGATGCATTTCGGGTAGGTACGATTATGTATTTTGTTCTAGATTAGTAGCCGTAAGATAAGCACGCCAAATGGAGCGGTTCATATCTTCCGTCCACCTGATTCTCAGGTGCAGAAATAGCGGCGAGTGCCTCCTGCACAACATCTGTGCGGTTGAGTATTGATGGTGAAGATGGGGGTGCTGTAGGAGAAGTCTGCCTCGAGTAGCTGTGCCGCGTTGACCTGCTCTCAACAGAGAACAGACTGAGTGGTGATGATGGGGGTGAAGACGATTCGGCTGTAACTTCTTCGGGTTTATCCCCAGCGAGAGCCCGCCTGTTCAGCTTCTCACTGCCGATGGTTAGCATTTTGCTGCGACACCCAGCATCGGTTCCAGGTGTGCCCTGACGACCTCCGGGAAGCGGTCTTAAACAGTACCTAGATTTAGTGCGCGAAGACAGAGGCCCCCTCAGAAACGTAGGGCTGCCCGAATCAGATGAGTTAGACCCACCGGACTCGGGGAGGGACTCCCCGGCACAACCGGAACCCTCCTGAGTAGTCATATGTTTTAAATTCGCGTCCATGTTCCGTGTTTACTTCTTCTCCTAGTTGGTGACCGTTAGTTTAGAGAGGATAACAGCCAAGTTGTTATGGGCGTTAATGATAGTACCTCCTATAAATAGGGTAATATAGTCTAGGTGGTCAGACTACATGTATGTTCTTCCTCCCTGTAAGCCCCCCCACCACGTCAAGGTGGTCCCCGTGGGGGGATTATTATTATTATTATTATTATTATTATTATTATTATTATTATTATTATTATTATTATTATTATTATTATTATCATTATTATTATTATTATCATTATTATTATTATTATCATTATTATTATTATTATCATTATTATTATTATTATCATTATTATTATTATTATTATTATTATTATTATTATTATTATTATTACTGACTTACCTACTACGAACTGCTGCCAACAATGAAAAATCAGACAATCCATGACCACGACCACCCCGTCAAGAGTGTACGACCAAGAACAAGAGGATTTACTGCGATGGGTCCAGGCTGTAGTTTCCCCTGATGATGATCACGCAATAACTGTTAACTCTTTTGCGTTTCGAATAATTACTTAGTTTGACCTAGTTATGAATAAAGCAGCAAACACTTGACTCAATTGCACGGATGACACTTGATGGATAATTAATTGTCCTGATAGAAACTTCAACATTTGTGTATTGAATAATTACTTAATGGGATCATTAAGCTTGCAGACAGTTTATTATAGTAGTAGGTACCTAATACTGTAGTGATAGGATACTAACGGGATCCCCACCATAGTTCAAGCCTTGTCGTGGCAGTGGGGCTTAGTAGCCTGGGGTGAACTCAGGCGAAGCCAATTGAACCGAGGGGGAGCTTTGCACTCCTCTTATAAGAAAAGGGGACTTAAAGATCAGGAGGAGGAATCGCTCTCGGTACCCCTCTTATAAGAAGAGGGGAGACCTAAGAGCAACAGTGGCAAGGGGCGAGGATGGGAATCTCGTCCCATTTAGCACTTTGTCCTATAGTGCTTGGCAATCCCATCTGTGGAGTTGGTCCCTTAGGGGGCTGACTAACCGTTGAGGTGCCCTAATGGTTGTTGTCCCGGGGCACCTCACGGGGTTTTTATGGGTATTCGGCACTATCATGTGCCTCGAGTCCCACACACCACTGGAACCAACTCAAAGAAAAGGGATCAAACGGAATAACATTGGGTTGAAGTAGTGAGTGTATACTATGCTATGATAATGTGATGCTTAGCTGAATTTCGGCCACAGCAGTCACCTCTATAGCTACGAGCCAATCACACAGGATATCTTATAGTACACTCACTTTTCATTACAATAAAACTACTTTTACGGATTTTATCGCTTTATTATTATTTTTTTAGTATTTTACGATCCCGACGTTTCAGAAGCTTTACTTCAACCACATCACGGTTTTATTGTAATGACTATCATTCGCGTAAACCTAAGACATCAACACTCACTTTTGCCTCACTTTCCCTCGGGTCGGCCCTCTTTCAAATATCAACAAGATTGTCTAACATCTAATGCTCGTATTAGACGAACTCAAATTATACGTAAGCTTTTTGGCAGTGATTTGGTTAGTACAATTGTGTTGGATCTCTCATGGCTGCTTGACAACAATGCAATTTCCGCACGATGTCTAGGCAATCAACTGCTGGAATTGATTTAAATTGTTATAAAATATTTTATAACAATACTATTCATGTTAGTGGAATCATTATTCTTGTTAGAACCACAAAGACAGCGGTGTTCCGTGATATCCCATATAACTCCATTGATTAATGAGTATCTCATTAATCGATGGAGTTAAGGAAGGCGACCCACGTACGCTATCACTGTTGATGTGGATATTTATGGCCATTGGTAATAATTTGCTTAAAGGATTCGCCTCGTTAATTTGCAAACTAGTAATAGTATGACATGTTGATACTAATCTTAATATAAGATTATTACCACCCATTAATATGTGTTATGCAAATAAAATATCTTTATCTTTACCTTAGGTCAAGCGTCTTTGCTGAATTGTAACTACGCTAGCTGTCGTTTATGTGGACATGAAGGATTTTAGATAGCCCGTAAAAGAATAACTTTATATTCCAATTATTCCGTTTACAAAGAAAGGTATACTGAATTGTTTTTAACATAAAACTAAAGAAGTAATGTCCAAATAAATAATTTTTTGTTTACAAAAGATTGAGCTGGGCTTAAGACGCAAGGCCTGAAAGCTACGGACGGGGTAGAGGTAGTTGACACGTGTGGGGTCACACATGACAATCCTTCCAAGGGCAGACCTCTTGTACGATGAATATAAATAAATAGCTTTTGTAAGATTCAATCGAAATATATTTTCATGTCATATTATCTTGTGCCCAAAACAAATACAAGGGTTGCCAATATTTAGAAAACCAATTGGTTTTCTTATTCTTTACCTACTTTTATGTGACTATATATTTTATTTGGTGTAGAAATAATTTCAGAGAACCTATGTTCTCTGAAATTATTTCTCCACCAAATATATAGGGGCTATATAGGGGTTCCACTCTGATAAAAACGTATATTAGAACTAGCTATGCTCCGCGGATTCACCCGTGTATAATATAATATAATCAGTTCCGACATCATCAAATTGTTCACTTATATGCAAACAGAAAGTGAAATTCAGGGTATTAAGTAAATTCTCATTACGTACGCAAATGTTTCATGATAAATTGAAGTATTATAATAAAACTACTTTAATGGATTTTATCGCGGTTTATGAAGTATTTTACGATCCCGACGTTTCAGAAGCTCTACAGCTACCATGGTCACGGGTGGACTGAGGTGACAAATGTCATGATGTCATAAGTTATTAAAAGTAACCGAAGATTTTGTATAATTAATTAATTCTTAATCGGAATCGGTAGAAAGCATGCAAACAAAATTCAAACGTAACGCCTCACAGCTCCATGATAGAATTAGCGCTTTCTGCATTAATCGTAACTAATAACCATATAAAATCTTTGGGGACCTTTAATATCTCATGACATTATGACATTTGACATCTCAACCCACCCGTGACCATGGTAGCTGTAAGGCTTCTTAAATGTCGGTATCGTAAAATACTGAATAAATCGCGATAAAATCCGTTAAAGTGCCTTTATTATAATGAGTAACATTCGCGTAAAACTAATAAATTATTATAAATTTAAGTAAAAAAAATTATAAGCAATAAATTTGTTCAACTTTTGTTTTTGATGCGGGGAAATGCATTTACGCGCCCAGGAAGTACATTTACGCGCGCAGGACCCCACCCAGGGCCTAACTAGCCCACCGCCAGGACAATGCTTGAGCCGTGGTGGGGTAAAGAATTTTTTCACCTAAGTCAATAAATATTATGTCTCGGCACAAATCCATGAGACAAAACCATTAGACATTGATATTGTATGTTAACATTTTGCACATGGCTGTATCTTTGCTGTAGCCCGTTGAATTCGAAGTATGTCGTGAGGTTCAACTTAAGAGATAAAAGTTTTGTCCGTCCACTGCTATATCTGTGGGTGAGGTATGTAATCTTTATGGGAATTATGAATAGCTATGTTATAAACTCATTATAATCAAACGAAGCCCAAACTGAATGAATGTTCCTTCATATCGATTTCCGTTCCATACGATAGTGTTCACATATACAGTACAGTCTTTGGTCTGTCGTTATTCGGCATCGCGTTTTCCGTGGTTTGTGATTAGGCGGTGGCCCCTTTGAGATTGTGTGTATGTCTACTAAGGACGTCAGCAGTCTTAAGAAGGTCTCGTTTGCACTCTACACTTTAAAAAAAGTCTATTGAAGTCTAACAATATGGGCTCGATGATAAATCTTGCCTAGAGTTAAAATACATTTTTATTTTTTAATAAAACCTATTTTAAGTGTAACCCGATAGGCTTCAACAATGAAATTATAAATTTTAAATTATTGTACATTCAACGTTATTTATTTTTAATTAAATCTTAAGTTTCCTCAACATTTAACAGACAGGTTTCATAACATTTCAATATTATTAAGTTACTTTTGTAAGGCTGTGTGGGAGCGGCCCAAGAATACCCCGCCCTCAATCGAAGGTGACGTAAAAGTCAAAGGGCAATAACCTCCTAGGATCTAGGAGGCTTCAGCGACCTGATTGTTTGCTGTCCCGTCTGCTTCATAGCGACAGTGAAGTAGACGGAAGCACCGGACAGCGGTAGCGCCGAGTGATGGCGGTACCATCAATCGGATCGGCGACAGGAAGCAGAGGCGCCGGCGAAACCTATTCAGCGATTACCAATCCGCCTGCTTAGCGTAGCAATTACGAGCACTTACCTTTAGTGGACTACAACACCAGAACTCGGCCCCTAGTTCCCGGTAGTTCCTCTAGTCCTGGCCACGGTAGCGGCCACGGTAACGGTGGAACAAGGGGTGCTAAGAATCTCCGGGCTACGGATCGCTACCACCGATTTGACCTGGCTACGTATAACGGACGAACGCTTAGACTAGACAACCAATAAGTTGAGCTGGAGGTGGAACTGGAAAAAAATAAATCGATGGCACGTTCTGGGGTTATGTGAAGTCCGAAGAAAAGGAAACACCATAACTCTGCCATCGGGTCACCAATTCGACTTCAGGGAAGGCGACACGCTATCGCAAGGCGGCGTTTCTTCCAGCGGTTCCTTGTAAATAAGTCCCGCATAGGCAACATCGTCGAAATCTCTAGTGTGTCGAGTAGGGTGGCGTATCTCGTACTTAAAATCACTAAGAGGTACCGCCTCAAAGTGATACAAGTATACGCACCAACCTCGACACATTCAGATGACGATGTGGAGGCAACTTATGAGGATGGATCGAATGCCTTACATAACACCTGGGTAGGCCCACTTTTATGTTGTTATGGAGGACTTTAAGGCCAAAGTGGGGGTACGAAATGGTGTCGAATCGAGTAAGGGACCACATGGAATCGGAAATCGAAATCGAAGGGGGCAAATGCTGGTATACTTCCTCGAGAAAGAGGACCTTTTTCTAGTGAACTCTTACTTTAAGTAGAGGCCCCATAGAAAGTGGACATGGCAGAACCCCGATACTGTGACAAGGAACGAGATTGACTTTATTGTGACAGACCAATAGCGTATTTTAGGGATATCCCCGTGATCAAAAGGTTTAAAACCGAAAGTGATCACCGATTGGTTGGACGCTCTCTGAATATGGGCTTTCGACGCGAGCGTGTCCGTTTAGTACATTACAAATTCAGACCTAACTCCCAGCGAACCACAGTAATTGCCGAAAAATTCCAACTAGAATTAAGAAACCGGTTCGTTGTCCTAGCCTATATGTCGGAAACTACAATACATTGATGAGACCATGAGTGGCGTGATTGGTTGCATGCGGTGGGTGAGGGATACTGTAGTAGTAAGTATACGAGCAGGAAAGCTAAACTCTCAGATGAGACGCTTAGACTGACAAAGATTATTATGATTGATTCTGGGGTTACTGGTTCTCCTAAGCCGGAGATCTTATCTGGGATCGAAACTTTCTATAGCAAGTTATATACGTCGCACGCTCCTTATCCCGATACCCTGAACAACGATCCGCGTGCAAGCCTGACACGACATTTGTTTGGCGATTTTCCGGACGTCAGCTTGAATATGATTAGTCTAGCTCTTGAGCAGCTTGAAGAGGGAAGGGTCCGAGGATGGACAGAATTACAGTCGAGCTTCTTCTTCTGTCTAAGGGCAAAATATTTTAATTTTGTCCTTCAGCGGAGCGTACCTCCTAAGGCATGGCTTCAAAGTGACGTTATTTTGTTTTTCAGGAAGGGCGACAAATCGCTTCTTCAAAATTACAGACCAGTTTTACTTCTTGGCCATATTTACAAATTATTCTCAAAAGCCTTGACGAATCGTCTCACACATCGTCCACAACGCTTGAATCCAGCTACCGGAGCAGGCTGGGTTTCGCAGAGGATTTACAACGATGGACTACATTTTCAGCATAAGGCAAAAAGGTACATAAGACACATGATTACAATCAGCCGCTGTGCCTTGCCTTTGTGGACTATGAAAGGCGTTTGACTCTATCGACACATGGGCTATTCTGAAAGTTTTACAGCGATATCAGGTTGTTTGGCGATACGTCGAAGTACTAAAAGCATTCTATGACGCTACTCTTATGTCCGTTCTGATTCTGCGGATCAAACAAGGCATTGGCTTTGTTTCTATTGTCCATCCCCCTGTCACACTATTCGATGCTATTGAGTTGCCAATAGCATCGAGTAGTGCGACAGGGGGATTTCATTTCCCCGAAATTGTTCAATAATGCTTTGGAGGACGTCATTAAGATTTTAAACTCGGCAGAATGTGACATAAATATTAACAGCCATTACCTGTCAAATCTTCGTTTCGCCGACGATATCGTTGTATTGGCCGAATCGTTGGAGAGCTCGCAGGAAATGTTGTACGGCCGAAATGAATCCCCCGGATGTATTGGCCTTAGGATGAACTTGGACAAGACGAAGCTCATGTTCAACGAACACGTTCTCCCTAGGCCGGTCATCGTCGACGGTGCTGTTCTCGGAGTCGTAAACGAATGCATCTACCTCGGGCAATTATCGCAGTTAGGTAGATGTAACTCGAGTCGGAAGCCGATAGAAAGATTCAATTGGGTTGGGCAGCATTCCGGAAGCTTCGTCACATTCTCACGTCGCCTTTACCGCAGAGGTTCAATACAAAAGTCTTCAACCAATGCGTTCTCCCCGTGATGACCTATGGGGCCGAAACGGGCCATGTTTTTAAATTTGGGACTGGTCCACAAGTTTGTGGTAGCTCAACGGGCTATTGAACGTGCTATGTCGGGTGTTTCTTTGTCCGACATAATTCGTAAAGAAGTCATTAGGCAGAGTACTAAGGTGTACGATATCCAGCGACGAATAAGCTCGCTGAAGTGCCAATGGGCTGGTCACATACTAATAAGAACAGATGGCAGATGGGCTAGGCTAGTATGGTTCTGGAGTGGAGGCCGCGTTTAGGAAAACGAAGTGTTGGTCGACCGTGGTGGTCGACAGGTGTGAAGACGATCACCGTGCAGTGGCCGGTCTGGGTTAGATGCGAGTAGCAGGAGATCGGTCGTCTTGGCGTTCCTTGAAAGAGGCCTATGTCCAGCAGTGGACCGATAAGGATAATGATGAATTGTGAAGTTACTTTTAATGATCATTTATGTTAGGATTAATGAAGTATAAAGGTAAAAAAACGAAGTCTCCAATAGCTGTATGAACTAGTCCACTCCAGCGACTTACTCCGGTCTGTAATTAAAAGTTAAAAATTCTCAGCAGCTTTTGGAGCATCCTTGACCGGAAAACGGTACGATATATGACTGAACATGTTTGCCACAAGACCACAAAGATAGTCAAATTTGTATAAAAATTACCTAAATATGGTTTTATTTCAAAGGCAAGAATTTGGCATATCACTCAACGAGTACCTCTTTAAGTACCTATGTTGGTTCAAACCTTATTGTGGCGGTTGGGGTCAGTAGCCTGAAGTGAACCCGTGACTGGCTTGGGTGAAGCTGATTGAACAGAGAGGCTTGCTCTTAGAAGAAGATAAACAGCACTAGTTGTCCTGCAGTGCCGGCAAACCCACTGTGGAGGTGGCGTCCGCCCCTTGGGTACTAGCCGTCGGTGTACACTGGTGGTTTATAGTTCCGGGGTATATCACGTCAGGCACTAATGGCACTCGCGGTACTTTTAGTGGATTTTCGTTATAACACGAGCCGCGAGCCCCGCACACCACTCAACCTCACTCATGGCCGTTAACACGTTAAATACGTTTCCCCGCGCCAACAAAAAAAAGAAGCAATGGTACTACTATATATTAAAGACAAACGGAACGTATAAATACAACAAAATGTTAGAGCGTGATAGCAAGTTACGTACTTGCTATCTTTATCATAGTAGCGTAAAAATGGCGTCTTTTACGTGGTCCTGGCGTTAGTAGCAACTGTCGAGACGACACGACAAAAACTTTAATTGCTTCGTGTGTGGGAGTGACAATAGCGCGCCTGTAATATCCTTTAGTACTTTCCAGAATTATAAATTGCGTTTGAAAACGGATGAAGGTGAAAAGGTAGAGCTGTTATAAGTGGTAGTACCATGCTACATTGCCGAATTAGGCTGCCACGACCGGAGTGATACTTCTCACTTACATGACACCACCGAAAGCGACAATTATATTATCCCGCTCCCCGCAGTTTCCGAGTTGCCAGTGGCCCATCGGAGGGGAGGAGGAAAGGACGGTAACGCTTCTGTATGGTAATAATGCGGAAGTTTAACGGCGTTGGTAGACAACAAAAAAATTTAAATAAAAATTGAATAATGAAAGAAAACAACAGCGTGGATCGGCTTCAACACGCGACTAGAGTTTACTGCGTAACAGTGAACCTGAATCTGAAGAAGGAGAAGTAGGTTTAAGTGACGTACAAGAAAAAAAATGTTAATTACAGGGTTACTGTTTCACACGATTTTACTCCTTATTTCTCATGTGCGTAAGTAGCATGTAAATATGACGTTATAGAAACGATTTGAAGGGGCGGAGCCTGCGAGCGAGAGAGTATAATAAGACGCCTGTTACACTTCATCGGGTGATGCGTTAACTTACGATCAATTAGAGAACCGATTTCTCGTAATATTATATCATCCGTAAACCGACTTACAGACATCCAGTTTCTTTTCATATCATGTTCCTTAAATGGTTTCTTAAGAAGTAAACTCCAATTGATACAAATATTCATTCGAGCGTGTGACTGTTTCTATGTTTGGCGTAACCGATGTTGCTGTGACATAAAAACACTTGAATTTAAGCAGTATTTCATTAAGGTTTTCATGCATTTATCCATTCATAGCAATCTTCCTAAATGAGCGCATCGAACTTAGGTGGATATCAAAAGGAGAGCGCAGTGTTTTTTTTTTATTTTCATGAGAAAGGAAGTAGTGGGAGTTTTCGGGTGACTACCAAAGCACATAAACATCCTCAAAGAGGTCGTGTTGTCCTCCGTCTGCCTGCCAGTCCAATTCGACACCGGCAACTCACACACCGCACTATACACAATACAGCTCTCACTGTGCGCTATATACATAAAGCTTATTAAATGTGCATTGCTATCAAACCTTTCCATATACATATTACATAATTAAAATAACATTCAATATACTGCATTATGTTAAAAATAAAAGGTCTCCAAGGAATAAGTGAATATACTCCCGTACATTTTGTAATTAAAAATTGCTTTGAGAATTGTTCAACTTCATGAAAATTAATTTATAATATGTATTAAATATTTAATTACTAGCAATCCGTGCCGGCTTTTCCCAGAAATAACAAGGGGCCAACAGGTATTATATGTAACAGAGCTATGTTGTTCCTGTCAAGGGCATAATCAGGAACGATATTCAATGCTAAAAATGCATGTCATTCAGTAGTTCTGGTCAACTTAAAAATACAAAGTAAATATTAAGTAAATCACTATAATACTATTATAATTAATGAATTAAAATGTCCCGTAGGCCTGAAAAGTTTGGTGGACCAATCACCGCATTGTAAATATCCCTGATGCCGGGTGTACTAGAGGTCATGAACCCATCACGTGACAATCCCTTGAACAGAAATTTACGTAATTGTAATATTTTTAAAATATTTATCTATTTCATTATTATTGCTAATCGGCCAATATCATTATTACTATTATTTATGGCAACTATTTACACATGTGTACATGTTTGCACGCAACAGCAGTGCTTTTATTACACATTGTAAATCAGTGAACACTCCATGAAAGTCTGTTCCGTAGATTTTGGCAGAGTCGATCACATACAAATAAACAGTTCTTGGGACTGTGTTTTATATTTAACATAGATAGACAGATAGTAATGATGATGATGGAGAGATAATATCACAAGCACACGGTTTGTATTAAACGTTAAGTGAAACTAGCGCCTAATTCTCCACGTGTATAGGAAGAATGTGTTTCCAGCACGCAGATGAACCCTCAAAGATTGTCTCTAAAGATTTTGTTTCCTTTATTTGAGTCACAAAACCCAGACAATGGAAAGTGGCCGTATAACGTAGAAACTTATGTGATATACATTATTCTAGGTTATAAAATTAAAATTTACAACCAACTAGGAGACGTGACGTCGTTGAATTTTAATGCTGTTCTCTTGATAACTGTGTGGGGTTGTTCCAATAATGCAAGACGATATTATATATTGCAATTAGTTTACCGTTATAATTTATGTGACAGTCTCCGGAGTTAGGGCGCCACTATGTGCACTAATACAACAGATATTCATGTTAACATAAATATTTGTAAACAGTGCATTCAATATAAAATATCATTCCTTTCTTTCGCTATATCTGTGCCAAGCGTACCAAGTCCAGTAGGAACTAGTACTATTATCTTTTGATTTTATTATTTTATTGTCTACAAGTATTGTATTGTTTACAAGTATTGATGTTAACTTGAAGGATATATACTATTTGAAAGGATACGTAAGAATTGGATTGGGAAAAATTAAGTACATATGCTGAGATTGTGCTTCTACAAGAAATTAACCTGGCGAAAAATGTTTTCTGGACCATTCAGTCTCCTTTCAAAGTGACAAGTCCGTAACATATCCGACGGCTAGGTTTTTTACAGCATCTATACTATAAAAAACTGCTCGTTTGCCTTAGAAGGCAAGCAGTTGGGTCACGTGATAGTAATGATCACCAATGCCCACAGACAACCGCAATACCAGAGGTGTCACAGATGCGTTTCCAGCCTTTTAAAGACAAGTATGCTCTTTTCTTGTAGATCCCTAAGTATAGGAAAAAACAGGTAAAAATTCTCTCTGTATGACGAGTTCTAATGTGGTTGAAGTAAAGACGTGTCGAGAACAGAATAAGTGGTGGCTAATATTCCATACAAATGTAATAACGTAAGTTTTTCGTTCTGTTTTCGCGTTCATTGAAAGGATCTAGAATATTCGGTCCAGAGTCACCACTGTTAGCGTTCGCAAGGTCTTGTATGTTTGCAATCTTCCTGTCTTCGCTGTGAGCATTTAACTCAGTCGTTCTCCGCCCAGAACAGGAGACGGCGCAAAAACGCTTTTTCCAGAGTCACAATTCTTAATGGATGTAACGAGTCATGTAGTCACTAATAAAATAGCAAATATTGATCAACAATTATGAAGTTTTTGTAATAAACGACTAATTTTGTTTCAATATTTGTGTATAAATTTAATATAATATTTTTGCAATAATATAATAAAATTGCGAATCACATACTTAAGAGGATCATAGGTCGTGCAATATACAAAATAATTTTGTCATGTACGCATAATCTCTTTTCTCATTTAATTTATAATTACGTGAGAATGGAATTAAAAGGAGCTCAATTGCGAATAAATTAATGAAATGTTTTACAATCGTTTGGTATTCACAAATTGTAAACAGTAAAAGATATAATCCAAATTATAATTCAGATTATTATTGTGATAAACTTTGTTTTTAAACGTTCAATATCTTCACAGTTTCGACATGATTTAAGGATGAATGGGATACGATAAATTGCTGCTTTCTTGAGCTTCTTTAATGAAAAAAGTAAAATAAGGACATATGATCATGATAATTGGAATTAAAATACTGTATGATAAGAAAGGTACAGGAATATTTGGTAAAGAAAGGTACAGGAATATTTGGTAAAGAAAGGTACAGGAATATTTGGTAAAGAAAGGTACAGGAATATTTGGTAAAGATAAAATATGCTACGATTTGCAAAAGGTAGTCCCATGCTGCATTACATGGAACATGCTGCCAGCAGGCTGACGAGTCCACTTTAATAGCGAAAGCTACTCGTATTATGTGTCATTTAATGCGGTTTGTGACAGTCGTCAGCCTATTTTGGGGTTGGAAGAATGAGGCGGGAAATTGGTCACCCTATGCTGTAGAACATAAGTTTGAAAATATAAAAAAGACACTAAAATCTGTTATATTAAACCCTCACTATTATTATCGGACTAGTGTCCGACGAACGATTAACAACTGACAACATGAGGCTATTTTTTATAGTATAAGGATGCAAAAATAAACTCGGAGCCTTTTGTAGATTACAGACGCCTATAAAAATGCGTATTATTGTCTTACAGATGCGTTTCCCTTCTTTCCTCCTCCCCTCTAATGGGCCAAACCAATGATGATGATCAATGTTAAATCTATACGTGTATATATTTAGATGAGGGTAGGTGGATGGCGGGTACACAAATAGCGCACGAGCCCTGGGGAACCATTCGTTACAAGTGAAATGGCAGCCGGTTAAGACTACAGAGGGCTGGGACTAGTCGAGATTACTCTATGTACTTATCGGCCATAATACATTGAACACATACATATATTATCAAATGTAATGAGTTTCAGCTACTGTAGCATTGGCCGTAGGGCCGTAATTTTATCCTAGCTATGCATACAATGAAGCTAATGAGGGCCAAATGTCGCATTATACGGATACATGGTAGATATTAGAAAAAGGTGGTTATAGGATACTTAGAATCGTAAACACGTTGTAACTGCTTTTAGAATTTTCATCTGCTTGTCTGTTTACTTGAACATGCCTCACGTGAACATGGTTGCACGTATTTTGATGCAAACTTTGTTCACCTGTGGAGGAAATAGCTTGGAGGAAATAGCCTTGATAGCTTGTTTATCCACCTTTTTGTTGAGGCGAGGAAACGTATTTACGCGCCTTCACTGGCCCTGGGTGTTTTTTTTTTTTGGAGGGACCTACTACTGATTGGCGGCGCTTGTTCAGCCTTAACAGTTCGACTGATTACGGAAGACTTTTTATCTTCTGGCTTTAGGTAGACGATAGGGGGACAGACCCCCCTCCTTAAATATATATATATATATATATATATATATATATATATATAAAATAATCACCTAGGGTAGATATATATATAGGTAGGTACCTACCTATATATATATCTACCCTATCGTGATTATTTTTGGGACCGAAAAAGGGGAAGCGGTCCCCCTCCCCACGCTAGTGGGACGGCGCGCGCACGATGCTGTTTAATGTTACGGGACGTGTATAAGTTAAGTCTTTCGGTTTGGCTTGTCAGAGGTGGCCGGCCACCTCCCCCACCCTCTGACGGGTGGGGTCGATTTGCGCTTCAAATCGGCTAGAAGCCGTGATCATAATTTAGTTTTTATTTTTAGAGCTCTCTAAGATAGCGTTATATTATTTCTACATTTATCTAAGCTCACGTCTTATGGATTCGAACCCGGGCTCGTTTCCGTAAGCGGTGTGTGAGTTTGTCATTCTGTTAGTCATATGTTATAACTGTGTCACTATATGTAAGATTTCATCGCTCGACCGGTACGAGCGGTGTATATTTGGTTCTAGCAGGACAAAATGCATTTATGCACTGTCCAGCCGACCCAAGGGGGCCTGAAGTGTCTGTCGGGGTCAGGTCGTGTAGCGATAGCTACTACCTACTACCGATTAAAACCTGCTATCCGTAGGCTGGCCCTATTGGCATTTTACTGCGGGAGCGTGTCTGGGTGTGTTTTTGCTTGCGTGCAAGGGCGGACTTAGCAACTGCTATGGCTATCGCGTCGTCGGCGTCGTGCAGTACGTGCTTCGGCCGACGGTAACGGGAGTCGGTTAGTAACGTCGGATCGTATTCCGTCGTTTGGACGATTAATTTATTTTTGTGATTAAGGGCACGGTCAAAGAACTTTTGAGACAGCTCTTTGAAGTGTCCTTTTATCGATGTTAAGTGAAAGTCGCAATGTAGGTCGATGTTACGAATGTACCACGGGCATCCAGTGGCCATGCGCAAGAATCTATTCTGCATTTTCTGCAAACGTTCTATATGGGTCGGGGCTATGTGCGCGAATGCTGGACTGCAGTACGACATGATCGGTCGTAAGCATGTAGTGTACAATGTGAGCTTATGCCTGTTCGCCATTTTCCTCTTCTTGTTAATAAGTGGGTATAATTTGAAAAGGACATGCCGTGCCTTTTTCAGAACGTTATCTATGTGATTCTTAAAGCTCATCGACCTATCTAGCGTAACGCCTAGATAATTTACCGTCTCTGCTCTAGGTATCTCGTTACCGGAGAGCATGATGGCGGGCATGTTTCCTCGTTTGTGAGAGGGCGGGGTACGAGAGAAGAGTATGGACTTACTCTTTTCTGCGTTTACCTCTATTCTCCACTTTCGGAACCATTCACCGAGTTCGGTGACGGCCTTTTGGAGTAGCTTGGCTCCGAATTTGGGGAGGTACCACGTGTACAGTGCGGTGTCATCCGCGAACATCGCCAGCTGGACACCGGGGTGTCGCGGTATGTCACTTGTGTACAGATTGAAGAGGGTAGGAGAAAGGACCGATCCTTGAGGATCCACTCTGTGGTGGAACTGCCTGTTTGCTAGGTAGCTGTTTATGAGCAGAACCAGCCTGTCGGGCAATCCTAGTTGGTACAGTTTGAAGATGAGGCCTTGATGCCAGATCTTGTCAAACGCCTTTGCTACATCAAAGAAGACAGCGCCCGTGCCGCGTGGCTGGCCCTGTCTTTTGAGTCCCGAGAGTACGTATTCCGTCAGGCGGTGTACTTGTTGGGGATAGCTGTGGCTGTTGCGGAACGCGAACTGCTCGTCCATAAAGAGATTTTTCTCTCGCATCACGGTTTTCAAGCGTACGAGGATTATCCTTTCTTAGATTTTTCCTAACGAGCTTATGAGAATTATGGGTCTGTAGCTAGTGGGCTCCGTCCGGGGTTTTCCCGGTTTGTGTATGCCAATCACTATGGCTTCTTTCCATGAGTCTGGGAAAGTGCACTGCGCCAGAAGGGCGTTAAAGATGCACACTAAGATGTTTATAATAACGGGCGGCAGCTGTTTCAGTGCCTTGTTGGTTATTCCGTCGGGCCCGGGGCCCTCTTCGAGTGAAGGTTCTTTATTAGATCCTTCACTTCTTCTGTGTCCGTTCGACATATGATCTTATCATCATCGTCCGGCGGCACAGCCAGGCGGGCCGTCACTATGTTATGTACTTATTCTATGTGGGATGGGTCTGTGGGGAAGAAAACTAGGAGTGCATTGACTTTCTAGTGTGTCGGCCAGGCACTCCGCCTTTTCGCCATCCTCTAGTGCAGGTAAACGGTTTGCACGGTTCAGTGGTGGCATTTGTTCCACCGGTTCGGACTTCATAGCTCTGGCGAGAGGCCAGTAGGCCGTATGCGACGGGGATTGTTCACTAGGGTTTGAAGTTAGGTATAGCCTTTTTTACTTCTCTTTAGAGTTTTCGGAGGGCTTTCCTGCACACTTCGCCTCCGTAGCGATCGTGCAGGCCTTTTGCCGCATTTTTTCGACGGATAAGGTCCCTGACATCGTCAGAGAGAGCTAAACGTTCCTCTGGAACGGTGGCGATCTCTCTTGACGATTCTTCTATTTTAGTCACCAGTACGGCGGTGACTACGGAAGAGGCCGCGACAGCAGCCTGGGGAGAGCCTATCTCGTCTGGGATACTTTCCCTCTAGAGTTCACTCGATTGGAAATTACCTAAGTTCTCTCTCTCTCTTTTAGTAATTTGTAGTCGATATTTATGTTTCTATTGGGTCTATTGGGCCCTGGGTGGTGTGGAGCTTGCGGGACATTATAGTGCCGAACAGCCACAAAAACCAACGTCATCATTACCATCTTTGAGGTGCTCCGGAAGAACAAATCATCAGGGCACCTCGACGGCCAGTCGGTCAAGGGACCGACACCTCCTCCACAGCAGGGTTGCCTCCATAAAAGATCTACCCCGCCAATTAGGGACAGTGCATGGGGCGAGATTTCCATCAACGCCCCTTGCCCTGTGCGCAAAAGCACCTCATCCTCTTGCTCATTTGTCCCCTCTTCTTATAAGACCAGTACAAAGAGCGTCTCCTCATGTTGCTTTTTGTCCCCTCTTCTTATAAGAACTTTGCACCCCAAAGAGCATCTCCCTGGGTTCAATTGGCTTCGCCTGGTTCACCCCAAGCTATTGAGCCCTACCGCCACGACAAGCCTTGAACGACGGTGGGGAGCTTGTTTGTCCATTTATGCTGTGCAAAATTATGCCTGAAAGTATAAAAATACACTGACACGTAACATCGTTGCTCTTACACTTCATTATAACGCCTGGAGCAAGAATAAAAATGAAATTTATTAGGATGTTAACTTAGAATACAAGCAAAGTTATTTAAGTACAGACACTTTAAGTAATTCTTAAATTCTTTCCATTCAGTGCTAACTCAATTGTCAAGAACAATTGAGTTAGCTTTATAATTAATTCTACCTTTAAAAAGTGTATGTTACTGACATACTTCTCTTACTTTTTTCCCAGCGCATAACCAACAAAATATCCAAGAAATATTGCCCTCTTTGAGATTTGATGTATCATTGCATTGGCACGTGGCAGATCATAAAAATAATATATGTACTAATATTAGGTCCTTACATATGAAATTGGCGTTTTTTGAATTCCAAATTAAAATTTGTACAGCTATTCACTCATGTATTTGGGCTTCGATGACCGTTGCAAATTTTTTTTTCTTCCGTTTTTTCTGTTTGGGTCACTCATTTTACAAAATGGAAGACTGAAAACATTACATTACACGAGTTCCGCCGTGGCACTAGTGCTGCGGAAACGACTCGAAGGGCGAATGATGTGTATGGCTGTCGTGGTGCATAAGAAAATACAGTTCGTTTTTGATTCCAACTTTTTCGTTTTATAAAATTTCGACCTGCAGAACAAGCCCCGTGGACGGCTCTTCATTATTTCTTCATTATCAACTTGGGTCTCACCCAAGTTGATAATGATGAGTTGAAGGCAATTATGGAAGCGGATAAATTGTAGTATGGAAGAGTTAGCTGCAGACAGCGGTGTTAGTGATAAAACTTTTTTAATTCACTTAAAGCAAATTGGGAAGATTAAAAAGCTTGAAACCTTACGAATTGACGGAAGCAAACCGTCAAACGCGCATCGACTGTTGTGTTACATTACTAAACCGGCACAATAATGAAGTTATTTTAAACCGAATCATTACCTGTGATGAAAAATGGATTGTTTACGATAATTGGAAATGCTCAGCGCAATGGTTGGATCCTGGCCAGCTAGCTAAATCCTATCCCAAGCGAAAATTAACCGCAACAAAGTTACTTGTAAGCGTTTTGTGGACTAGTGCCGGTATTGTTCATTACAGTTTTCTAAAATCTGGCCGGAATCATGATGGCAAAGCTAGCGTCTAAACAACCTAGGCTGGTCAATCGCTCCCCACCACTGCTGCTTCACGACAACACTAGACTACACACTGCGCAACAGATGGCTACCAATTTAGAAGTGCTTCAATTGGAAAGTCTAAGACATCCTCCGTATTATCCGGACCTTGCTCCAACAGATTACAATTTTTTAGAAATTTGGATAACTTCTTGCAATGGAAAAGATTGAACTCCGATGGGGCAGTCCAAATCGCCTCCAAAGATTTTATTGATTTCCATGTGACTGGTTTTTTTAGTAACTCCATTTGGTCCCAGATTCGATTCAACGCCATTTCGTACTCCCACTTCGGTATTGAAGTGGCCCATAACAATATTATAGTCGGCCTTATAGGTGTTCTGTAAGGCCTTTCAGGCATCCTCATAATTTGCCTCCACGTCGTCATCTGAATGTATCGAGGATGGTGCGAGCACTTGTATCACTTTGAGGCTGTACCTCTTGGTGAGTTTAAGGACACTAGATACGGTACCCCACTCGACACACTAGATTTATTCACGAGGAATCCCACGCCGCCTTGTCATCACAAGGTGTCGCCTTCCCTGAAGTGGAATAGGTAACCCGATGGCAGAGTTGTCGTGTCTTCACTTCAGTTATCTCGTCTTAGGACCCCACATAACCCCAGAACGTGCCATTAGATTCTTCCCAGTTGCACCTCCAGCTCAGCTAAGTGATTATCTAGTCGAAGCATTCGTCCGTTATATGTAGCCAGGTCAAATTGGTGGTAGTGATCCGTGGCCCGGAGATTCCTAGCACCCCCTGTTCCACCGTTACCGTGGCCACTACCATGGCCATGACTGCTGCTGTCGTCCGTTAAAGGGAAGTGCTCGTAATTGCCACGCTGAGCAGGTGAATTGGCAATCGGATATTATGTTTTGGACCGGCGCCACTGCTGCCTGTCGCCGATCCGATTGGTGGCACCGCCAACGCACGGCGCAACCGCTGTCCGGTGTTCCCGTCTACTACACTGTCACTATTAAGCAGACGGGACACCAAACAACCAGGTCACTGGGCTTGGATTGAGGATAGTAACGTTATATAATAATAATTTCGAATCCATGACTTGCTTTGATATTATTCTCATATAACGTCACTGGCTGACCCGGCAAACGTTTTTTTTCCGGGTTGTGTGAACGACCCTTGTCACTTAGTTAAGGGTATGAAATCTTACTGAATATGCATATAAAATTTGGTAAAAATCGGTAGAGCCGCTTCAGAGGAGTAAGGTAACTGACATCGTGACCCGTGTATTTTAAATATAGGATATATTTATTCTTCGAGGTGCTGCTATAAATTACCTTGTTCCTAATATAGATTTTTTGTCAAACGGCCTGAGATCCTCAAATCTTGAAACATTATTACCGTACATTGGGACGCCTATGTTAAACATTTACCGTATGACCAACCTGTTGTTTAATTATTACAAGATATTTCCCGGTAGCCAGGCGCAGACAGTTTCGACAGTTCTGAGCCTTGTCAGACAGGTAGATACGTGGCTTACTTGCCAAAGGCACTACGGCCCGAATTCTATCCAACTGATAGCTCTTAGTTCTTACCCATGTGTGAGGCGCTTTAGCTGAGACCATTCCACTTCTTATGAAATATTTCAATCTTATAGTACAAACAAAGAAAAAGTCGGAGCCTTTTGATGACTATAGATGCCCATGGACATTCATGTCTTGTAGATGTTTTGCCCTTCTTTCCTGCTTCCTTCAAATGTACCATCGGAAACTCACAAACCGTACGAAATGCGTCAGCATATGTCTCACTTTGCAGCAGTAGCACATGAGCGAGATATAAAATAATAATAATAATAAATATTTAATTGCCGTAAATTACTAGTATACATATTTGAAGACGGTTGATTAGATCAAACATATTTCAATCGTTGAGTTCAGTTCAGTACTCGATGTGAATTGACGATCGTATTGTGATCCTATTTGTTAAAATTTTGTGACAACTCGAAAAAAGCAGGAATAAAATAGAAGTGAGAATGAAGGGTTAGGTATGCAAAAGTTAGTATGTCTGTTTTAGGTGTTATGTGTATGCGTGTGTGTGTGTGGTGTGTGTATACATGTGTGAGTAATATGTGTGTATGTGGAATGTGAATGGAATTAGTGTATAATTTAGTCAAATTTTCTTCTCTAAGAATCCGTTTCAATATAAAAATGCTTTAAAATCCATTATAGCACTAAGTTAAGAAAATATATAAAAGTCTTTGTCGTCGACAATGACGTAAATGTTACAATGGATGAGGAATATTGTGACTATTATAAATCCTTTTCATGCTCCTTATCAAATAAGGATACGTTTTACAAAAGCCCTGTCGCATGTTAAACTACATTGATATTTCTTGAGTACTACACAACTAAAACGTCACTTCATACTTTAGCTTAAGCTCGTTGAAATAATTAGTAGGTTGTCAAATGCTCTGAGGAGAATATGTGGTTGATTATCCAGCAAGGTTATAGGGCAGATCAAGGATTCGGGCAGGGGAGTACCTATGGTCTAGTGGTGACCATGTTCAACAATAGATTGTGAGTGAAATGAGTGAGAGGGTTCCAATCGCAGAACGGACTAAAGATGTTATTGATATTTTTCATTTTCTAATAAATAGGGAAGTTTGCGGTGTCTACATTCCTATGCCTCGGAGAGCACGTTATGCCATCGGTCTTGTGCCTAAATTATCTCCGCTCGTATTATACTGTCATCATACTGGAATAGGAGAATAGACGCATATAAAATGTTTCCGCACACACTTTTGCACTGTATCACATCAGTATCGTAACATATATCCTGCGCAGTTATGGAGTCTCTATACTTTATCGAGCTTGGCCTGCCACCGATTCCCACCACTGCTACCCCTACGATCGAAAGCGGCAACCACGGAGACCCTTTGATATAATCGCAGGGAGCCGGAAAAACTTAAAACTGTCTTGGGATTCAATTCAAAGAATATAGGAGAAGTAGGAAGCCTATAGAAAGGAAGTCTCTATAGAGATAACCAACGTAGACAAATTACAGCTGGGAGGACATTAGCAGGAGAAGCCGTTCAACGTATATGGCCATTTACTTCAACCGCTAAGGGCTATCGTTGATGATCATGGTAATAGTTATTTCAGTAACTGTAGCCAATAGTCGAAACAAAGCAAAAAGTATGTTGAAGTTTCAAAACTCACAGACATTGCTCAATGTTTTCATTTGCAACTCCAAATTCCGATGGTTACTGTCGGAGCATACGGCATTACATTTTAATACGCTTTTGCAACAAAACGTTTAACTTCTTGCCACAAAAGTTTCGTATTTAAACTTTTATTAATTGAAATCGTACCTTTAAAAGCTAACTGTAAATTAACAATGTTAACAATTTATTTGTTTTAACACAATAAATGTAACGATTGAAAAACAGTTAAGGATTTTCCCTCTATCCCTCTGTTACTATTATTTATATCTATTATTATTACTATTATTTACCGTTATTTATATTTACTATATAAGAGAGAGAAAGAATTATTAGATGACATATGCTTCTTGTCAGTATTACGTGCAAATTGTCATGTTAACGGTTTTTTATATAACGGGGCAAACGAGCAGTCTCAGGGTTTCAATTATACACGCTAATGCACGCATGAAGGCAATGCAAACGTGTTGTCCTCCTTTTGCCCTTCTCTCCGACGAGTCACCGGAAATTTGATCGCAAGCGTAGTAACTGGGAACTTTTTTTTATAGAAGAGGTAGTGCCATGCTGCATAGAAAAAGGTAGTAGCCGGTGGTCCAATGATAGGAGGGCAACGCACCTGCGTAACAATCATGCAGATATCCATGGGCGTCGGTAATCATCAATAGGCTCCGATTGATTGTTTGCCCCCTTATGCTATAAAAAAAAAACTCAAACACCGCTTAAGCGCGACAGAATATCTGTCACGTTACACGATAATTGCCCGAGCTGTTGAGGTTAAGTAATATGTTAATTAAAAATATTCTAATACTAACGTTACGAACCATTAGGTTCTTTATAAGATAAGTACAATAGATAAAGTAAATATATTTATTGTAATAATATACATTATGTACTATCTTTTCATAATAATAAACGTATGGTGTATTGATTCATAAAATTTAATGACACGAACTACTATTAAATAAATGTTAATGTAACATCAAAGTTGATTCTAATTAATATGAAACTATCAGGTATATTACGAGAGCTGTTTATAAAAATCAAATTTAAAATAAGGTATTATCCGCTATGGAAAAGCGTTATAGATACAAGAACTATCTATTCATTATTTTGATGTAATGACGAATGGAGTGATAAGGGTCCTCCTCGGAGACCGTACGGCGATTCTTAACATTGTTTTGGATCTTCTCACAAACACCGCAAGGGGTTTGGGAATACTACATTCGAACCATTGCTGCTTCTACTGCATACTACATCGAATGGAAACCATCATAAAAATTTTATGAATTGAAAATCTTAACACACTCGCATTGAGATGTTAATTATTTCTTAGTATTATTCCGTGCTGCTAGGTGTAGCCGGGAATAAAGGTGGTTAGCCGGGAATGTTTAATTTAAATATTCTAACGTTATATTTTTTATAAATTTAGCACTTGGTATTTAATATAAATATAGATAATATTTTATTACGAACCACATCAACTGTATTTTATTAATGAACATGTCGCAAATGACCTGAATTTTGTGGTACCCTGGTCCTGCTCGGAATAGAGAATCAAAGTGGCAATATCAATAGTAAATTGAAATAAACGATCAACAATAATCATCAACATCATCACGTCAGACATAGGCACACATTTCATTTGTATAATTCACTATGAAATTGAGTAAAAGAATCACAAGACTAATATATCAACAAAATTTTGTGATCTCGATCAAACTTTCTACAGTTCCTTATTACTTTCTTAGGATCAACAATAAAACGACATTTAGAAATATAAAAAAATTAAAAACAGCTCTGTAAGTTCCATAAAATTGGTCACGCATTAAAAACTCATCTTGTCGCTGGCACGGCGCTTCCTAATTTATTCAGAGATATGCATCTGGGAGCCGATCGGACGTCGTAAATATTTTAAACACATTTTTTATGATTGGAACTTCAGAAGGGTCGTATGCTTTTACTCTACGCCTGATAACTCAACGGATTACTTTCGTAACCTCACAAAATATTTGTGTAACTCAATGGATTAAAACACCTGATTATAATTTGTAGATGTATGTTGCCCTTTCTAGGAATTTGTTCCCATAACAAAGTAACGTATAATGACTTGGATAAGCTCAGCGATGTAGTTTCCCTTTTGCTTTTGGAACTTATCTGATGGCGAGGAAAGCTAGTGTCTAGAAGTGGGAGAAAGGAATGTGTATGTCATAAATGATATTGACCACTGATATTGCTGCAGTGCAAGTACATGAGACCGACACGGGATATGTTAATGTCATAAATGATATTGACCACTGATATTGCTGCAGTGCAAGTACATGAGACCGATACGGGATATGTTAATCTTGCACTAAAAAGCAACTGCGTGAAGGGATGTTCTGGCTGTGTTTTCACTTTTCTCATAGACACAAAAAAAAGACAAAACTTTATCTCGTTTAGAAGCTACACCCTTGGCTACATTTCATTTATTGTATATTCTATGTAGTAAAAGATACACACATAGTAAACGGACAGAGCAACGTTCTAAAAGTATTCAACAATATTCAGGCTGGTTATATATTCATGAATATCATCGGTAGAATAAACTTTTCAGTTTGCACGTCTACCGGGTCTTGCTCTCATTATGTGAGAAAGTAAACGATATCAAACTGAATTATTATCATTGAGAAAGTCCTTAACTGTAGGCAAACATAATTTTTTTGCAAAGTTAACGTTACGCGCTTGGTTCTAAGTTGTTGACAATATAATAACAATTTAACTGGTTTTAAAGGTTAGGATGCTGAGTCACGCTTTTATCATTTTAGAAGATAATGTTCTAACACACATATATTTCTATTACCGGATTCAAAAGAAACAAACATGGACCATCGTCGAGGAGCAATAAATCTCCCACTACTTAATTTAAATGACGGTGGGATGTGTCGCGCAGCAGATACGCGCTGTTCCTGTCGAAGACAGATATGATTTATTTGACAGCACCGTATAAGCCGGGTGCACACTACTGTTATGTGAAGCAAGTCCCGATAAATATTGGCCCAGTGGAGTGTTTATTATATTAAACGACACTTGTTATTTTTCGTCTACGTGTTGAATGTGTCTGTGTGTCCTTAGTGTCCGTGGCCTATATTTAAGCACAAGTGGCCCTAACAGGGACGGTTCGGAACAAAATTCAGTATTTGCTAACTCTCTAGTGATCCATGTCATTGTTCCTCGGTTTCTGTTCTCAACGGACGCACCTCATATCTGTTTACGTTTGAAACATCTTTTTTCCTTTATTTTTACGTGTTCGTACACACAAGTATCTCATTTCTCCTCAAATTTAATCATTTAAGGTTAACGGGGAAATATCCTAAAAGTGTACGTACCGTGTAAGCGACCAATTAACAAGATGTTTTAATTGCAGAGACAGGATTTTTTTATCTCTGTGCTGTGTGAAGGGACTGGTGACTTTATGTATTTAGTTACTTATATTTTGTTGATATTGAAGTTGTGCACGCACCCTTAATTAACTTCACAATTGGGCTCTACTATTTGTCGGCTTCTAATTTGAGTCACCGTCACTACCGACTGAACACTGCGCCAACATACGCTGTGGACGAATATAAAATGAAATAAAAATCTTTTACGCAATAATTTTAAATTTTAATTTCCGTCGCAAAAAAACTGTTGTTGATATGTGTGTGTGTGTGTGTGTGTGTGTGTGTGTGTGGGTGTTTGTGATTGTGTTTGTGTGTGTGTGTGTGTGTGTTGTGTGTGTGTGTGTCATCATCGTCGGCAACTTTTGAGCAAAGGCCTCTAAATGTAAGTAAGTTAAGTATAATCTGCATGTATATAATAAAAATTTCGAATTAAATGTTACTTTTTTTCATAGTAGAAAAGCGGTTCACAGTTTATATAGTCACCTCGTAATTAACACCACGTGTGAACAGATACAAGGTGTGGGTGAACATAATTCATATCATAAACATATTATTAAAATTTCAGGCGATATTTACTTAATTTAAACCCGAGCAAGGCAGAATGAGCATATGTATATGTATACGAGAAATCTGAGTCATTCTGCGAAGTTACCGACGCCCATTTACATCCACGCGGTTCCGCTCTTTTTCAATCCATGCAGCCAATGGGCCAGCTGCTACTTAGAACACAGCACGAAACGCGAATCAGGCGAGTAGATTACGTCTAAGGACTAGGTATCTCTATTTGAGTTTATATTATACTAGCGATACGCCCCGGCTTAGCCCGTGAATAACACGAGCTGGATTGCTACATTAACAAATTATAGGTGGTATGTATAGACTATAATCGATGAGTCCTTTAAGTTTATTCTAAGAATTAAATTCAGTCCGGGTTGGATGATATTAGTGGGGATGGAAGCATTTCCTCACCATGGTATAAGTTTTGACTATGGCCTCCACCACGACATTTCACAATGTCGCAGTGGTAGTCATGGGGGTCATGGGAGAAGCTAATTAAACTGAGATGGTGGATCCTAATTATAAGATGACGAGAGAAAACAATAGTGAAAGAGGCCCTTTTTGCGTACGGGGCAGGGGGCAAACTTCCCCATTGCAATGGCCCGACGTTGGCGACGTCGGTATGTGTTGTGGAGCAAACTTTGTCCGTAAGTGTGTGGGGCTACGGCAAGTTATAACGCCCTGGACCATCAAAGACATCCCCGTTATTGTTGTCATGCGGATGATGACAACAATAATGCTGATGTCTATGGGCGTCGATAGTCGACAAAAGGCTCCGATTGGTCGATAACTATGCCCTAAATATGTATTTAATATATTGGTGTGCTATTCTTAAACCTTCCGATAACCTAATTGAATATTCTACGTGTAACATACACCTTACTTCAAACTGGTGTGTCGGATTATAGGAGCATTAATTCGTACGCTTCAGATGCAACGGAACAACAGCAACAAGATCAAAATGTTTAAGGGTAACTAATTATCTACCAGTTGATATCCTACATTTAAGGGTAACTAATTATCTACCAGTTGATATCCTACATTTAAGGGTAACTAATTATCTACCAGTTGATATCCTACATATAAAATTCTCATATCACAGTGTTAGTTACCGTATTCATCACGGCTTTACCTATTTTTACCAAATTTTAAGTTCATATTCTCCGAGAATCTGCTCTGTCTATTTTTCAGAACCTGAAGTGAAAGGGGCTAATATTTTGTGATTATTTACACATTACAATTACCAGAAATTCAATTTACAACTGAACAGCGTCTGTCGAGACAGTAATTATATTATAAATGTGTATTTCTTTTTAATGTACTTTACTTTCTACTTCCTGATGTTCACCTTACATTCCGTTGTCACGAGTGAAAAAAATATTTAACTAAAGCTCCCAATACTATTTCGGAAATAGACAGCATTTTACATTTACCCTTTTTCTGAAAACGGCTAAAACATCAAATACTTCAGTGCCACCAGCCATTACGAATGAAAACACCCAATAAATTGTATAGCTTGTTTAAAACAAATCCATTAATAAAACTCAAACAACCAAAAACAAAGTATAAAGTATCATTAGTGTATATTTGTGACTTAAAAAATAGGGTCCTGGGTGTCCCAGCGGGATACGCACGGGCGGTGGGATTTTTGAACGCTTATGCCTCCATAAATAGGCCTAATATGTATGTCCGAGCCTTATTATATGCCAGCTGTGAATTAAATTGGTATCACGTTGAGCTTGTAATGAATTTGTGACCGAAGTATTTTATATCCGTATATTATTTTCGAACTGTTTAAGCATGCTACAAAAGCTTACTGGCCAAAATGTGCATGTTTAATATAATCTGAGCATTGTGTATAGTATGCGCCGATTTTATAAACGCTAAAATGAATAGAAAACGTTTATATGTTAAAGGACAGAGGTAAGGCCTATATAATATAGAAGAGAACCTATGTAATGTAGCATCATCATCAACATTATCAGCCCTTATCAGTCCATTGCTGGAGGCCTCTCTCAATTAACGCCAAGACGACCGATCTCCTGCTACTCGCATCCATCCCGGACCGGCAACTGCACGGAGATCGTCTTCCCACCTGGTGAAGGGTCGACCAACACTTCATTTCCCAAGCGCGGCCTCCACTCTAGAACCTTACAGGCCCATCCGCCATCGGATCTTCTGAGTGTGGGACTATTCGTATAATAATACGAATAGGCTCGCTGAATCGCCTATTCACTTTAGCTTTCCGGAAGCTTCGTCACATTCTCACGTCGCCTATACCGCAAGGCTTGAAGATGAAAGTCTTCAAACCAGTGCGTTCTCCGCGTGATGACCTACGGGGCCGAAACATGGCATCTTAATTTTAGACTGGTCCGCAAGTTTGCGGTAGCTCAACGGGCCATTGAACTTGGTATGTTGGGTGTTTCTCTGTCTGAATTCATAACGAAATCATAAGGCAGAGAACTAAAGTATCCGATATCACGCGACGAGTGTAGCATATAGAAAAATAATAACTTAGCGATAGGCTATGTAAGAAGAATAAGAGAAGGTGGATACTATATTGGCAGCCAGAAATACAACAAAATATATATTTTATTTTCATTGATCCTACAATATACGCGACCCAACGTCGCATAAGTTTTTGTTATCTATCAAAATAGGCTTTTTAGATAGCCTAAGAGTATGTGTTGTGTCGGACTGCCTTGTGGTCTATTGGTAATCTATTCTATTGGTAGCCTATTGGTATGATCAACCACAGTCGTGAGGTTTGGTTTCATATCCCGGGTCGGACCAAATTATTATTAGGATTTTTCATTTTTAACAAGAGACCGATTTTAGGAAGTTGCCTCGGAGAGCACGTTAAGACGTCAGTCCTGCGCCTTATTTCTCTCCGTCCGTGTCGGATTGCCATTCCATCGGAATAAAGGATTAAGGGAACCGAAAATGCACTTGTGTCGCGCACACACTTGTGCACTATAATATGTCCTGCGCAGATGGCTAATCTCTATAGAGATGCCCGTCGTGACCAAAATGCGGCAAGGAAGATATCATTATAACCGTTAATAGTATGTTTGTGTGTGTGTGGAATGGATGATAAATAGCTCCTTCATGATCATGTAGACTGCTAAATATTTAAATAACTATTTAGATATTATTATTGAGTTTTCTAATACCAATGTAAAATAATATAAGTAATATTAGTAATTTTTATTTATCACTACAAGGTCTATGTGAACGTAGTAAGGAACCTTAACAAGCGAAAAGCCACAATAGTCCGGTTTAATTCTTTGAAGCTCAGAGTCACGTAGACTTGACGTATACCTCTGAGACATATCTATCACCAGCATCTGTCCAGGATAGGGTTACCTGGCGTACGTGCCACGGCGTCTGAAGATTAAGTGGAACAGGTACAGTCTCGGATGTATTTATGTCACTCGAAAACAATTTACGAGGCCAGATATGTTAAGGTGTTCATTTTTACACCGACTGTATAAACGGTGTGTTCCAAATTTAAACAGCTCATGTGTTACGTTTGTTGTGAAGGGTTCATGGGCAGTGGTGGCATTGATTAATACGATGTTTGTAATTGAAGGCCTGGTGTGGCTTGACTTGTTATTTATAAACGATTTCCTTAGTAAAATAGCGCTCCATTATACGGGCTTAGGCTTTAGTCTTTTGAATAAAAAGATTCAATTGAACTTAGGAACGACAACAACACCACTCCACCGGGGTAGGCAGAGAGAACGGAATGCCATACGTCGCGGTCCTTACATATCTGCCTTATTTCCTCCACATTCATTACTCCCTTCATATACGATGGTGTATTGAAAGGTATTCGGCCTAAGAAAGAAAATAAACAAATCAGTTATAATTTTATTTTTCTTCATAATCACCATCAAGCTCGATGCACTTTTGCCATCTCCCATTTATCATTTCAAAATATGCATCTACTGCTGTTGTGACCTCGTCGTTTGTCGAAAATCTCTCACCTCCCAAGTGCTCCTTTTTGGTTTGGGAACAGAAATAAGTCTGGCGGTGCTAGATCAGGCGGATGCGGTGGCAGTTCAAAGCCACAATTGTAGATTTCAGCCATTTATTTCACAGATGTGTGAACAAGTGCGGTATCTTGATGAAACAGGACTTTTCTTCTGAGCATTCGTGGACGCTATTTTTTTATTTCCTCTCGTAAGCGAAGTAGTGGGACACAGTAGTGATCAGAGTTTATAGGTTGCCTCCTTCCAAGATAATTAATCATAATCACACCCCACAGAATACTGGAACCATTAACCTATTTGCCGACCTTTGCCTTTTTAGGGGGTGGTGAGCCTGGACTTCTCCACTGTTTCGCTTGCTGTTTTGTTTCTGGCGTACAGTAGTGAACTCAAGTTTCGTTCATTGTAACAAACAGATTCAAAAAATCATCTGGATCAGCCTCAAATAATTCCAATCAGTCATGTGAAATAGTCAATCGAGTCCTTTCTTTGTTCAACTGAAAGTAGTTGCGGAACCCACCTCACAGACACCTTGTGGAAACCCAATTAGTTGACTACGCTATTCTAAGTTCGTTCTAAACAGATGCCTGTAATCCCGGCTATATCTCAAATTTTTAATGTGTGGTCTCCCATATTTAAATCAAGTACTTTTTTATATTTTCGTCAGTAGTGGACGTCCAAGGTCTTCCAGAGAGGGGTTCATCCTTCACACTCTCTCTACCACGCTTGAATTCGCCATTCCATTTTTTGACGAATGAATAAGACAGTGCCGAATCTCCTAAAATACTGACTATACCATCATGTATGGCTTTCGGTGATAGCCCCTTCTTATGGAGGTACTTAATGACGGCACGCTGCTCGTCTTGCTCCATTTGCAGGAACCGATTGAATGTCCGATTAATTTGTTAAAAAAAAATATAAAATCACAACTAAGTATCGCACACGTTTCGAACTTAACACAATTAACCAGTCCGAACTGAACTAAATAATAAGAATAATTCTGTGTTAGGCCGAGTACTTTTCAATCCACCCTCGTATCATACATTCATCTAGGAATAACGTATATTATTAATTAAAATACTAAATAGACAGACTATGATTCAGAAAAATACCCGACTAGTGTTGACGTTTAGCAGCGACGTTAACTCGCTCGCCCTGGATCTCGACTGCGGCTCAACGCCACCATAACTATTTAGCAATTTAGCATATGAGGTTGTTATAACCCTTACAGTGAAAATATATTACAGGTCGTAACTTCACACAATGTCTGCCGAGAGAGACATCACGATGTCCTTGCATGTTTTATATCCTTCCCCAAATTGTATAGTACTTCAACGCTGAAAGTTGTCAGTGAACAACGACCGATAGCGATGTTCCACGAGATATTTTATAGTACTCCAAGAAAGTAAAATATACACAAGTACACACATTAGCTACTCATACATATCAGTGTTCGATATAGATTATCTTAAATAGAGACCACCAATTTGAGTTAGTCTTCACAAGAATTTTAAGGGGTAAACCCTGATCATCTAGAGGCACACCTTTCCCATTTTTTAAAGGGGCAAACGAGAAGTCAAAGTTCCTTGATGACTACCGAGGCCCAAAATCGTCTTTATAGAGGGTTCGCGGACACGTTGCCATCCGGACACTCATATACGAAACACTACAGTATAGGCTATATATAATTACACACCTATATATAATAATAGATCTCAGTTTAAGGTGGTATGGTGTGAGCGAATTCAGCAATGGCATCTCTTAGTGTCGCGTCGTAGCATTTGAAACTAAATATTGAAACGATAATCGTACTAATTATTAATTTAGTAATTTAAATTAGTGAGAATAATTAGCAAGTTCTGATATAATCATTTAACTGAACGCTGCTCCTGAGCTGACAGCATTTCATATTTCGCAAGTCCCAAGGATGCCGCGGGACATAGGCAACAACGCGGCCAATTCGGTGGCAATATCCGTCCGCGGCTGAAATAGATTGTCACGGTAAAAGGTCGAAATGCCAGTTGGTTTACTTCTGTTTGCATTAATACGGGGTCAGCTTCGGAGCGTGTTTAATATGGGTTTTGATTCAATATACAAAACAAAACACAATTATAAAACACTTTGGCTAAGGTAATAATAAAATAGGGGTTAAATAGAATAAAAATATCTTCAATAATATATAACAAAATACACAATTAAATATAACACAATTAAATAGGATAGTAGTCTACAATGTACATCTTGCTAACGTTTTCTTTAGATTTCTGAGATCGTTTGGCATATCATCATAATTGTTCATAGGGTACGTGATGATTATGACCTCGTGTGGTCTGGTCGTAATATGCTTATAAGTCTAGTAATAACTGGTGCCATGCTGCCTTGCAGCGGAATTGGACTGCGACCGGGGAGGTACCTGCTGATACCGGCGTAAAGTGATATCTTCGGCGTCGCGATTTGTTCGGTTTGTGAGTAGCCGTTGCCCCATTGGGGGAGGTGAGAAGGAGGGCAACGCATCGGCATACTAATTATGCTAATGTTCGAGAATTGCTTGTTTGTTACCCCTATACTATAAAAAAGTAATTTTCTGTAAATTGATAACATAAATACGAGTAACTTAATTTCATAATTAGAGGCGCTTCAAAGTTTTGTATGTATGCCACAGGGAGAATATAGAAATACCGCAAGTCGCTGGCAAAATGTATTCCACTGACAAAAAGTGGTGATGATAATGATAGCAACAAAGAGTATAACATGAGTTCTAAATATAAGACCAAAGAATCTTACATAATATGTCAAGAAAGTGCTTTAACATTAATGACATGTTATGTCATGACGTTATTTATAAACTCCTCGGCCTCATCACTCGATAAGTTCGTACCCTTAGGGGTAGAGAAGCCCTTCTTCAAAACTACTTGCAAAATTATTTGAACAAGGCGTCAGAGTTAGCCCTCTGGAGTAGCGAAAATATGTTTCAGAACACACGAAAACGAACCCCGGGGAGAATATTGTAATTCTTCAGTATGTTATAATATATCATTATCATTAGCTTGTGTTGTACATCAAAATATAAAAACCGTTTTATGGAAAAACATTCTACAACTAGTGGCAAAACAATTAAGTTCAGCTAAAAACTATACTTTACATTGTCATTTTGTCATTGTTACATTTAAAAAAATTGGCCGTTCAACTTCGCTCATTATCTGGAGAGAGCGTATATCGTATTGTATACTGGGCTTGGATAAGGTACAACATGACTTTTAAAACAATAACAACATATGGTCACGGCAGCTCCATAATCACTTTTACCTACTTTTAATATGAATATTTCCGAGCGGCTTTAAATTTTTTGTGGCTGTAGGTAGCGATATCTGTGGTAAACGAATAAAGTGTATTGAATTGTTTTTCATTTTTGTTTTTACATTAAAACATAAAGAAAGTGTAACACTTTCAATCTGTTTTCAAAAATAACTGTTTATATAAGTGTTCATACTTTTTATAGCCGTTAAGGTTAGATTGGCACAAATATGTTTGAATGCCTCAGGTGTGACTTGCCGTTTCGTTCTTTATGGCAAAGAAATTACAATAGCGAATTAAATTTATTATTTTTTATTTATCGGATTTAAACCAAAGAAACAGTTTTAAAAGGTTACGAAAAAAAACATTACAAGTTTTACAGGAATAATTCTGTAACAGATTTAATTACAGTGATTTAATGAGTAAATCTCATGAAAGTGTTATTCTCATGGTATTTCTGAGTATCTGTAAGTGTATCAGTAAATTGATAGTTTGACTAAATTATTCGGCTTGTAATCGCGGCAATATTAGAAAGACCTCAATATCAGTCTAGTTTAGGATTTATTGAGACACTAGTTGGTTGCGTATTAATTTAACAGCATCCCAAATGTAAGTTAATTAAAGTCTCTAAATCAACACATTGTGACCGCGATTATGCAAATACTTACAAAAAGATGGTCCGATATTATTGTTCTCCGGTTAAATGCAAATAAATCTTCGGGATACAACCTGCAGTAAAACCATGCTCATATCATCGCATTTACAGCATTCTAGATCTTGTGTGCTTGTATTGACAAACAGTTTTTAAGTGGAGCTTTTTTAGAAGCGGAACATTCGATGTCGTGAGAATGAGATCTTTCCTACTGTTCCCACGCGGTATGGATTTAACCCTAACTTAACCCTAGTGGCGCGAAAATAGCAACCGTAGATCTATCGATCCGAGATGATTCGGTAGTGGTTCATGGTGATTTTCTAATTTGGAGCGCTCCTTATTTGGTATTGATTGGTATAAGATGTAAAGTAATAGATGTTAGACGGCATAAACTGTGTTTGACCTATTATAGGTACATAAACATTGTAATTTATAACCCTAATATCATGCAATTAACGTTATTGACTAAGTTGTGAAGGTAAATCTTAAAATTGTGGTTTAACTATAAAAAAATATATCGTAAAATATATCTTAAAATTGTGGTTTAACTATAAAAAAACGAATAAACAGGAACAATTCACTGCTTCATTCCAGCTCAATGTCAGATAAGTCTACACAAGCGAGGAAATTAATGTCAACGCTATCTAATTTTTTATTGGAATATAAGTTTCAGAGACGGCTCAAACACACTACACCCGCGGATGAGTACAAGTTCATCCACTAGATCTCACAGAACTTTTACATGCCTAATGTAACATGACGAAACAGCGAAATCTGTTAAATGTCTTGTCTTAATGTAATTGTCTATTCACCCGAATTAACTTGGACTCTATTCAAGGTTATTTATGTGCATACTCACTCATGGTGTACCACCAAATTAAATCATAGAGCAATAAAGAAATCGTCGTCGTGGGTGCAGATGTATGAGCAATTTTCCATCTCAACGTTTTTTTTTAATGCGCGTTAGTGAATCTCTTGTGCTATCGGGGCATTAGGATCTTTTTCAATTGCAATGGAAAGCCTTTGTCTATCGATGAGATACAAAAGTAAGTATATTAAATAATAATATGTGTGGACTTATCACACCACGTTAGCATACCTGGGAGCTCGGGTGGACCACCAGATTTATGTTGGACTCGGCCGTCGGGTAGCAATACCAACTAAACCCCTACGGGAACCTTCAGCCGCTATTAATGGAGTGTCCCGGATCTGCAGGCAACAGGACCCCTTCAGCGAAAGGCTGGCCTCGACGAAAAGGCGAGACTTCACCTCCTCGGGGACTGTCCGGCTACGCTGTGACAATCCCCACGTGTGTGAACCGGGTTCCCATCCCGGCCCGACACGCAACACAGGGGCACTACTGAAGGCGCTGCAGGTAGTGCCTCGTTCGCTGCTCCATTCTGCTTCCTTCTGGGACATGAGGGTCTCGCAGAAGGAAGCCATCGCCTGGTAGGACTCGTCGCTGCTAAGCATCGCTATGATGATGCTCGACTTTGACAAGTCCCCTCCGACAACTGATGTTAGATCGTGATGTAGCGCCACCCATCTCGGGCACACCCCGAGGGTGTGATGGGCCGAGTCCACCGCCGCCTCACTACACAGATACTCACCGAAGCAACCATGCCCGGTAAAAACCTGCGTCAGAAGGAAGATGAGGGGTTTGCGCCTACGGCGCATCCACCGCTAGAGGACCGGGCGAAAGGCAGCCGTTATCTTTCTACCGTATGGCTGCCGCGCCAGGTCCTCCTCCCACCTTTGCATTAACACCATATGCCCTAACCGACGGACCCGCGGGATCTCGTCATGAATGGGGTTCGGACCGAGAGCCCTCCTATCCGAGACACAGGAGCAGCTCTCGGCAAGAACCTCAGCCATGAGTTCCCACGGGGTATCGCCGGATAGGGCTGTCACTGCAGCCCCGAATCGACCTCACTGCGACGACCCTCTGCGCAGAGCACAGATGGACCTTATTTCTCGCAGTGAGACGATTCGCCCAAACCGGAGCACCGTACGTCATCATACTCTAACAGACACCGGAGTGCAGATGCCTGCAGAGACAGCGCTGGGTCCTCTGAGGCCCAGCGCACTTGCCGCTTTCACGACCTTCGGTCCCACCAGAGCGAAGTGTGAGCCGAAGGTCCGCCCTCCGTCAAGGATGAGCCCCAGGTATTTGATGTGGGGGCTCAATCTGATCCTCTCCTCTGTCCTCTCCGACCTGCAGAGCGGCCCCCGGTGGGGGGCCCTTGTGGCTGGTCCCACGAAAGAGAAGGGAATCGGTCTTGTCTAGTCTGCAGCTGATCACGAGGTCCACTCCCACCTCGGCCAGCCGCGCCGCCTCCTTGTAGTCCTTTCCCCGGGCATACACAAGGGTGCTATCAGCGTAACAAATGACACCCATCCTGGGGAGGAGAAGACCTCGCAGGACCCAGTCGTACCCAACGCCCCACAGGATTGGATCTAGTACAGAAACCTGCGGGGCGCCGCGGCCATCTCGCCGCCACTCCATGGACCCTGACCAGTTCTCGAGGGCCACCCTGCGATATATGCCTCCAACAGCCTCACGGGATGGGGAGGCCTTGAAGAAAATCAGTGCCTCCCGTATTACACTGTGCGGGTAACTGTTGAAAGCATTCACGATGTCCAACGACAGCGCGACCACCACCTCCCTCCTGTGTTCCACCTCACCCGTCACCTGCAAGCCCGCAGGAGTAGGCGCTTGAGGGCATCGATCGTCGACCGGTGTGCTCGCAACTCGAACTGTGACTCTGAGAGTCCGGTTCCCGTGCGGGGGGCACGATGCTGAACGAGACGGGAGGCCACAATCCGTTCTAAAGCATTTCCAGTCTCGTTCAGCAGTACCACCGGTCGAACCGACGACGCCGAGTCCATGGGCCGCCCTGCTTTTGGAAGCAGACAGAACCGTAGAGAATTGTAATAACGCCTATGAGCTTACCAGTGAGAACAGAAGCCTTTTCTATTTAAGTACATAACTAGCCAACTGAGCGGTAAAGCGGAAGTAGCCTAATCCATCAAAAAATTTTCAAATTGTGACTAGTTAGGAGACATTCTAAAGAACCAATTCAGTAACCGCAAACACTGTGCCCACTTACTCACAGAATTATAGGAGAGTAAACAAGGGGCAATAGACAGTGTAAGCAATTTGCTCTTCGAGTCCGACGACGCCGAGTCCATGGGCCGCCCTGCTTTTGGAAGTAGACAGAACCGAAGAGAATTGTAATAACGCCTATGAGCTTACCAGTGAGAACAGAAGCCTATTCTATTTAAATACATAACTAGCCAACTGAGCGGTAAAGCGGAAGTAGCCTGCTCCATCAAAAAACTCCCAAATTGTGACTAGTTAAGAGACATTCTAAA
Organism: Eumaeus atala; assembly: GCA_017140195.1. NCBI lineage: Eukaryota > Metazoa > Arthropoda > Insecta > Lepidoptera > Lycaenidae > Eumaeus > Eumaeus atala. The sequence continues at coordinate 7,844 of JAFELO010001299.1, read as the reverse complement.
GAACCAATTCAGTAACCGCAAACACTGGGCCCACTTACTCACAGAATTACAGGAGAGTAAACAAGGGGCAATAGACAGTGTAAGCCAATTTGCTTTTCGAGTTGAACATTGTTGTCACAACTGTTAGTAGTTGTGTCAACATCCACATCTAAAGCTAAGGAATTGCCTGGCCGCTCGGCGGCGATGGATGACTTAGCTCTCCACCATTTCCTCGTGGGATCATATCCTAGATTATCAAAGGTTGTGAGGTGTAGGTCACCAACACATCGGAAGAACATATTCGGCAGGCTTTATATAAGAAAGCACCAAACGAATCCAAGCCCAATAATTGTATCAGATATAATAATTATAACAGACCGGGTCCCTCACGACCTAGCATAAATTCGGGCTTTAACACAAACCTTCACTCACAACAGATACTGCAAAATGTCAGGTCATGATATTTGAACCTGTAAGGAACGAGAGTATAATAAGTTAAGATATCACAACCCACACAGTCGAATCCTCAGACTAGATATATCCTGCAAGAGTGAACTATTTAGCTGATAATCTCGAAAAAGATTATGAGCAGCCAGATGAAGCCGACACTGCAGTAGATGACAGCAATGATAATTTAAATGCTTAGATGTCCCGTATGGATATCGCACGGGGCAGATTCCTCTCGCTCAAGACGATACCATCATCTTTCCCAGTAGGACCATGCCACAGGATAACCAGCCCCAGAAGGGAGGTCTCATCGCACGTGACACATCAACATTTCTAAATCAAAAACCCAATCTTAAATCTATGAAATCAATATAGATACGTCTAAGCGATTACTACCTCATATCCTGTTACAAACCGATATATTCGACATGCCTCTTTCACTCCTAGTAGACTCAGGGTCCCGTATAAGCCTGCTTAAATCATCCTGCATGTTTGAAACTCAAAAGCTCATTAGAAAATCAGTTAAACTTAAAGGAATAGACCCAGGCGATGAACAGACAAGTTGGAAATGGAAGTGGTCAGTTAATGTGTAACTGAGGACCATTTCCAACTTTAAATAGAACTAAATGAAAGTAAACACATAAAGCATAAATTCTATGTCATAAAAGAAATTAATTTACAATACGGGCATCATTTGTTCCGATTCTCTAACAGACCACGGCAGTACAATTGATTACACCAAGGATACTCTTAGAATAGGTAAGTTCAATATTCAATTACATTTTATTAATCCGTCCGAGGTCATTCCGCCCCATTTAGAAACAGTGATTGAGGGTTCCGTAATAAACGAAGGTGTAATCCTGGACCAACACATTAGCGATTACCTATTAGTATCCGATTGTATAGTGAGAGTTAAATACAATGACAGAATTAACCTTACTGTAAGTTAATACTTCAGAGTTTTCGATTAATGTGAATCTAAATTGAAATCTAATCTAAACTAAAACTAGAAACTTTACATTCGAAATCGTTTGACATAAATTTAAATACTCGAAATTCCACTGATAGAACTAGTGAAGATATACAAACCTTGAGATAACACAATTTGAACACGGAGGAATCTGACGCTTTAATAGATGTGTGGACGGACTACTCTGACGTTTTTCACTTACCGAAAGACCGCCTCTCTTATACTTCTATCCTAAATCACAATATTAGAACGACCACTGATATCACTATACATACCAAATCTTATAGATATCATAATAATTTGAGAATCACAATATCCCAGGGGCGGGCCACTTGTGCTCCGTCCGTATGCATAGCCGAATTAAAGAAATGTACTATTGGAAGGAAATGCGCAGTGACATACAAACTAATGTTAGACAGTTCAAATCCTGGAAAGAAAACAAAGCCCTCAGACAGGCTAATAGAGCCCCAATGCAGATTACTTGTAGTTCATCAGGTCCGGGTCAGTGCATACCTATGGATATCGTTGGACCACTGCCCGAAGCCGGGGCAGCTAAACTGAAATTCATTTTCACTATACAAGACAATATGACTAAATACTCTACTGCATATCCCTTGCCACAGCCGAAGAAACTAGCGAATGCCTCTTCCACTATATATCCATTTTCGGTATCCCTAAAATTATACCAACTGACCAAGGCACAAATTTTTACATCTCACTTGTTTAGAAAAACCTGTGAGTTCCCTATTTATTTATTTTTTTTCCTCTTTTTATGGTGAGAATTTATGGTCCTCACCAAATCATCCACAGACACAAGGCACCATAGAGCAAAGCCACTCCACACTGAAGGAAAAACCTTAAATCTTACATTAGTGAAGAACAGTCAAATTGGCCTAGATATGTATACACATCCATGTTGGCCTACAACACGTCCGTCCATTGCCCAACACACTTCACACTACACAACTAATGTTCGATATTAAGCCATTCCTACCCAGCTCTATATATAACGATCCCCAAAGAGCCACATATCCGGATTATGCGCGGATGCTACAGAACAGACTAAAGTATTCGAGAGAGAAAGCATTCGATCTTATAAGAAAATCCAAAAATACCTCGAAGTCTTATTATGATAACCGTGCCCGACCTACAAAGCAGGCGGATGTCTACTTAAAAAAATCATTTATGACTACGCAAGGCACCACTATGGAACGGTCCATATAAAATCATAAAAATAAATGGTAATAACATATTAACTCTATTAATAAATAGACGGCTCGTCACACACCATTACGATCAAGCAAGGCCAGCTGATATAACAAGAACATAGATAAAATATTATTATACACAGTAGCAACGTGACAGCAGCAACAGGATCAGTTTCAGTTTTAATAAAAAATAGTACATATTAACAAGTAACACAATGGTAAGTACTTAGATATAAATAAAATTCTTTCTTCCTTAAATTCTATTTTTTTTTTCGTCTCTTCTAGGTGTACAGAATGGTGTCAATTCTATCAGGACTTCGTTCATCCTATCTCTTCAGGCTCTGGTCTTTATTTTGACTATAAAGGTACACTCGGCATAAGTAACACACACCTGATGGACGTAATAACCTTACACATATTACACTCGAGGGCTCATTCATATAGACGCCATTAGCTATAATATAAAAACGACAGAAAACCTGTGTAATCAAACACGCATAGTGCCGATAGATAAATAATGCCACAATAGACTCATACCCTTAAAAGCGCGATATCAGGATTTAGTTACAGACTATTCATCCATCTCACATCTGATAGATAACAGAAATAAACGAAGTGCATGGATCAGTGGAGCACCGTACTGTAATAAAACATATTTTTGGCAATTCAGATGAAAGTGACAGCATAAAATACAATAAGGCAATAGAATCATTACAGCAAAATGAGAAACAATCAATTGGGTTTATGAAAGAAAATATATTAATCACTTCATCGCTAACTTCAACATAGAATAAAACTATTCATAATATTCAAGAAAACGAATTTAACCTTAATATGGCTACTGACAAGCTCAAACGATTTATTGGCAATATTACCCAAACCACGAACGGGTTTCAAATTTTGGCAACCTTAAATGAAACACTTAACTTGCTTGAAGCAACCCTACATCTACATCTTTCATTTCAAATACAAGATGTGACCAATGCAAAATTATTCAGTAGCGTCAATGTATATGTATGCACCCGGCTATAATTACGCCGCGTCAGCTATACCGCGAGCTCGCTGATAACTACAGACACTTGCCCAGCGACCTCGAGCTACCTGTTGTTCTAAATTTAGACTCTATACACTCAATCTTAAATGTATCTAGTATAGTATGTTATTATATTAATTATAGAATAGTTTTATATTACAAATACTTAATATAATACCTAATAAATTAATTAGTGTTCAGAAATATATGTTATTTCATAGTATCGCCCTGCTCGCCCCATACAATAATGATAAACCCGACACATTTAGCCTAATAGCGAGTAATTAATACATAGCAATAAAAAAGGACAAGTCCCCAGTACTGTACAATAGACAGCCTTCAACCCTGTTTATCATCAGTGAACTCCAACCAATATCTGTGTAATATAGACATTGTGTACCTAACAGCAGCGCGCTCAACATGTGAGAGCGAGCTATTAACCAAGGCTGTTACTAGCTTGCCGTATCAATGCAAAGCCAGAACAACCACGGGGAAGGTATACATCATCAACCCGATCACATACAATAAGTGAATCTACACCCAATCTGAACCATCCAAAACTAGAATCGATTGTGATAGTTCAAAATTATATGAATCCGCTCTAGTAGGCACGGGAATAATCATCATCCCCAACCACTGTATCGGTTACTGTAAGACGGTCGTACTGATGAAGAATATAATGCAATTATCATAAGTTCACCAATCAGTTACTTACCCGTATTTAATTTGTCGAACAAAATATATAATACGTATGATTTAAGTAGTATCAACAGTGTTAAGCATAATAGTGTACTTACGATTAGTTTTGAAAATATCACGAATCTTGACGAGATTGAAGCCGATAAAGCCACAGTAGCTTCACTATTGGACCGGCTGAGAACCATAGAAGTTAATCAAGAAGATTTCAGTCAATCGAGAACACATTCTTCTATAGGTTTTATTATAATATGTATATCACTAAGTTTATGTTCATTTCATAGATTAATAAGATATTTGTGTAAACGCAACCGTCAATTCTGGGCCAATGACAACTGCATACCACCAGTAAATTCACTTGGGAATACTATCCACTGAAATAGAACTAGGCATTCCGGCCGAGTCCGAGACGAACTCTGGTTCTTCCACCAAAACTTACCTCTAGCTGAAGACTTGTACCACCCCAAGTATTATCTAGAAAGGGGAGTTGTTATGTCCAGATGTCGATGATGAGAAATCAGGATGCTTTAATGCTGAATACACCTGATTATGGCCCATCAGCATACACGCTCAGAACCTGAGTATAGTTCTTATCCCGGCAGCTTAGTCTCCATCCATAGCACCCGGCAGCTTAGTGCCCTCTTCTTACTCTGGAGGCGGGTCAGAATCGCCTCCATTTCAGCCTCCGTGACGGGTAGCGGAACACCCTCCTCCTCGTCCGTCGTCCGCCGAGCCATCATGGGGGGCATGAAGCTCACGGGTGTGTCGGGGAACATCTCCCCGACAATCCTCCCCAATTGACCCGGCTCCGTGATGGGGGCCGACTGGACGCGAAACTTGTTCCGCGCACACTTCTACGGTTAGCCCCAGGGATTCCTCTTGAGATCTCTTACAAGCTCGAGTTGGGCCTCCTCCTTGGCTCGGCCAATGACCTGTTGCAGGATATTCACTTTGTTGACATAGATCCTGGGCAGCCTATCATCCCTGTCGACGTTCTGGGGGCATCTCCGCCTGCTCCGGGTGTATTGCCTCCTAGTCCTGTTGCGGGCGGCCCGAAAGCCGGATAATTCGGCCGTCCACCAGTACAGCTCCTGCTGCTGGGCCGGACTCTCCGCGGGCGGCATGGCCGCTTTTCATACCACCCCTTAGATTGACAGCGGCTGGAGGCTCCAACAGCCGACAATGGCGGCCTCCTCTGCCAGCTCCCGGTTGAGTCTAGTGAGTGCCGAACGCGGAAACCATAACAACCGTAAACAGTGGCCCTAGAACTTAGAGAAACTGTTCTAAGGCCACCAAATTGCGGTTCGGTGAGAAGTAAAACCCTACGAGAGCAACTTCTCCCCGAACCACCGCCACGTACCCGCGGCCCCTCGCCTCGACTACGAGGGGTAAGGGGCGGCTCCAGGCCACACCACGATCGCCACTGTGCCGTTGGTGACTCCAGCCCAGCTTGTCCTGGAGGGCACGGCATACGGCACGCCTATGATCGCGATGTCAATCGCCCACTACGCCATGGACTGCAGGAAGGTCCTGAGCAGTGGTTGACGTTCGCCTAGAGGACGCTGAGATAGCGTGGCATTTTAGGCCATCTTTACTTCCGAACCCCAACGTTAGAGGGAGAGAGAGAGGGAGAGGAAGAGGGATCCTACCTGCACTGGACGGAGGGCTTACAAGTCATGCGCCCCATTACATGGCCCGCCGGCCTGCCGGTGTCTGCGCATACCACGCAACAAGCGGTGGCGGAACACCCACTGGTCTTGTGGCCGGACTGACCGCAGCGGTAGCACGGGGTGTTGTAGTCAGTGCCACCGGGGCATGTACTGGATACGTGCCCCAACCCCAGGCAACTGTGGCAGTGCCTGGGGCGCGCCATCATGAGGTGGACACTAACACGGCTCCACCCCACCACTGACCTCCCGGACTGCAAAAGCTTTAGCTTTTAGCTAGCACCTCCTTAAGAAGAGCGGCGAGTATGTCAGCCTTTTCGCCGCTTATGGAGCCGGGTCTCCCGCAGGTTGCCCAACTCTTTCTGAAGTCCAGCGTTATCGGCCTTCAGCCGCTTCCCCTCTCCGTCCTCTGTCCGTCCCACCAGGGACTCCAGCATGCCCCTGATGGAACCTACTGCTGTCCTTATTTTTGTTGAGTAGCCTCCCCTTTAGACTTTCCGGTAAGGTCAAGGATCAAGATTGTTGCCTTCTGCTGCGACCTCCTCGGCCCCACACCGCTCTACATCATCCAGAACTTTCTCGTTCTCACTGTCGTATTTACTTTTTAAGTTAGTAAGTTATGTCAATTTTGATTGCTGCAGTGCTTGTTGGCTCCACAGAAATGGACACCTAAAATAACCAGGCAAGTGTGAGTTTTACGGACATGATGGTTCCGTGACGTTACAATTACCTTTATTATTATGGGGCCCTCCTCAAATAATCTGTCTTTAGTACCTGTTGTTGATTTTCATAGGTGATCTGATAAAATTTCACCCTATCACGCTATCACGGCTCATGACATTTGGTGATTAATGGACAGATGGACGGATAGAATTCCGTTTCTTACCCTTTGTGTACTGAACCTTTACGAGTTCCTACCATTTTAATATATTATTTTACCACAAGTGACTGCGCCACATTTTTAAAATGCGTATGGGAGAACACGAGCACCCATAGCCTTAGTGACTATCAAGCGCAACCAGTTTATGTAGATATTTCTGGTCTTGTTTGTGCGGCCGCATTGGACTCTGTTGTCCTATCCTCTCACCCCAATGGGCCCAGATGGCCATCTGAACTATCAACTGGACTAACTGCAAGAAACTTACTTCACTGGTAGTGCCAACCCAATTGCAATGCAGGAATGACACTGCCTCTTAATGATATTGATGCAAACATCAATTCTATTACAAATGAAAGAGGTTCAGAATTCAGAATATATAATTTAAAATATTATTATAGATGTTAAACTTGTAACGCAGAGACATCTATAAAAGCTCTGTGAGCGCCGAGATTGTGCACTTTGTTGCAAAAAAATATCAAGTTTTTTTCACTGTTTTAATCTACGTGCCTTCACAACTCCGCTCCTTTTCAGCTCCGGGCCATTTTAATCTGTTTTTCCGTTGTGTACAGACAAATAAACAAAAAACTACGCGCACTGCCGCAGTTACAAAGTTATTTAGTAAAAAATTAACTTTCCCTGTGCCGTTGTTTACTTTTGAAAGTCAATTAACGGAGGTTTATATTAATTAATAGAATATAAATATTTTTGTTTAAAAATATTCAGCGCTAGGTGCTCTCATATTTTGTTATGTTAAATATTTATTAATTATGATAGTCTGGTCCATTAGAGAGGAGAAGGCTTCACATCTGAATAACAACAATAACACACAAACATGGACATCCGTCCGTGGGCATCGGTAGTCGCCAAAATGATGATCGTTTGCCACCTACATAAAAAAAGTTGTCTATATCTAACCTTTTTTTTTTTGGTAACGAAGGGGAATGCATTTACGCATGATACCTGG
>JAFELO010001298.1:217128-250577 GCA_017140195.1 Eumaeus atala | reverse complement strand
ATAATGTTTCCCATTCAGAATATTAGTAAGATATTAACACAGTTATACTCTTAAAATATTATTAACATATTAAAACAATTTTATTGATAAGAATACGTTAAGTAGTTTTGGCGGGAATAGGTGACATGCATCCATATAATGTTTCCCATTCAGAATATTAGTAAGATATTAACACAGTTATAGTCTTAGAATATTATTAACACATTAAAACAATTTTATTGATAAGAGTACGTTAAGTAGTTTTGGCGGGAATAGGTGACATGCATCCATATAATGTTTCCCATTCAGAATATTAGTAAGATATTAACACAGTTATTGTCTTAGAATATTATTAACATATTAAAACAATTTTATTCCAATTCAGATTCTATGAACACTCGCAATGTCCAGTACTTCATAGCTTACATTGATGCCCGCCCCATCAAATATAAAGCTGTCTCAATATTGCCGTTGGATATCAGCCTAGTGCCTATGGTGTTTAGTTTTTGCGCGACTTATGCTATTATTTTTCTGCAATTTATGCACGTAGTTTAAGTTGTATGATAGGAATATATTCATGCAAGAAGGTCAGTGTGTTAGCACAGAAGAATTGTTTGTGTTAAGAAAAAGATGACCACTGTGCAACTTTGCATCGATCATCGAAAATGAACCATCGAAGAAAATAGGTCTACTCATTTCGGATTTGTTATATCAAGTTTTTAATTAGAGTTGGTTATAATCTCATTAATGTGTGTTAAATTAAATATTAATATATAATAAATACTTTTGTGTGGTTGAAATTGTTAATGATATCTTTTCTGTATGGACTGCAATGGTTTAACTTTTTTTTTATAGAATAGAACTAAACTTGGCAAACGAGGAATCGGAGCCTTTTTACGACTACTGACGCCCGTGAACATCTACATAATTACGGTGCCGGAGCGTTGCCCTCCTCCGTCCTCCCCATTATGGGCCACCGGCTACTCACAGATCGCACGAAACCGAACACTGAAGGTGTCACTTTACGGCGGTATTTTGTGAGCGAGAGGTACCTCCCCAGTCGTGCCGGCCCAATTCATGCATGGCACTACCTCCACCTTATGCAGCATGGCACTACCTCTTCTTATGATTTTGATTGAGTCGAATTAGAATGATGATTTTTTATGTACTTTATGATGTTTCAAACCCTAGATATTTTTAGTTTCATCATGATTTGTTGTCCTCGTTTACCCCAACCCGCCGATAGGCCATCTCATATAAGATCCATCCTATAATTGCAGGTTGTCAGATGGTTGTGAAATAAAAACACTACTGAAATTATGAATATATCTTTATTATTAACAATAGTCTCTAGACAGGAAGAGTTTTATCTTACAACGTAGGAATGTTTATTATAATTAGATTAGAAATAGATTTAGATAACATTAAACACTGAAATAGAGTTCTATTTGGCTTAGAAAGAGCAATTCTAATGCTGGAGTAGAAATACTGCTATTATAAGAATACTCTACGTTAAAAGACATTTTTGCATATATTATACTTTGAAGTAATAGAAACCTCTAGAAAGTCATGGTTCGTAATGAATGAACCAAAGATTGAATGATTTCATAATTAATCTGTGCTATATTTTTTTAATGCCTTTGTATCCTGTATGAAGAATTTTTTAAACAACAAATTAATGAATTGCGATTGGTGAATGTTTGAGAATGAACTACAAGTTCTAATGAAAGCATTTAAATATGAAACCAGTTCTTAAGTGTCCGTCACAACTGAAATGGGGAAATTTCCGTCCGTACTTATTTAACAATACAAACAAATATTAACAGTTATAGAGTAAATTAAATAATAGTCTACTATAATAGTTAATAAATAAATTTATACATTATATTTAACAAGTAATAAAACATATTATAATAACGTATATTAAAATTGAATAGCAATAATTTCCATTTGTTATATAACAAAATGTTGATAAATATAAACATACAAAAGTCAGTGTTACATCCATGGGTTTAAGGAACAATGTGTAACAACAAAAAAGAAATCTGGTCTGCCTTTTTAAATCTAGGCCGATATATGTTAAATCTATGAAGCGTTTGGCTGAGTTACATCATAGTGTGGCCAATGCGACCGGACAGCGAAGTGCTTATATGTCAATTTAGTTGACGCCGCGACGCCTCCTGCCGGGGCCGCCGGCGTAGTTGGCAGCTGCCAGCCCCATCAGGTGCTTGGCCTGAATGGCGCCGGAGTATCCGCGGTTCAGGCCGAGGTCGAGAGCGCGTTTGTCACTGTAATTGGGAGAAGTTAAATATATTCCACTGCTGCATATAGACTGTCTTTTTTTTTAAATAGAATAGAGAGCAAACGGGAAATTTGAGCCTTTTTACGACTACCGACGCCCATGGTCATCCACAAAATCACTACGCCGATGCGTTGCCATCCTTCAGCTCCCCCCCCCCAATGTGTCACCGGCTACTCACAAATCGCATGAAACGCGACACTTTACGGCGGTATTACGTGAGTGAGAGGTACCACTCCGGTCATTCCGTTGCATTGGAGGATGTGGTGTCATGCACCATGCATGGCACTACCTCTTCCTATGCAGCATACCTCTACCTCGTCCTGTCTAGCAGCGGAAGACAGAATGCAATGTAAAATCGCAGTTGCCTAGCAACGATATAGACTGGACTGTACGGGAGAGGAATACAACTTCTCTTTCGCTTATAACGTGTTCAGTGTCAAATGTTTGTTCAAAATAAACACACAAGAGGCAATGTCATGGTGATTCGGCTGCAACCGAATTAATGGGATCGCCACGACCGAGAGGGCATCTCTCGCTTATACGATAAGCCGTACAGTGACAGCTATGATGTCGCGTGTCGTGCGCTTTGTGAGTAACCAGTGGCCGAATAGAAGTGTGGTGGAAAATTGGACAACGTATCGGCATAGTAATTATGCAGATGTTCATGAGCGTAGGCAGTCGTAAAGAAGGTTCTGATTTCTCGTTTGCACCCCCCCCCCACTATAAAAATAAACTAAAATGATAATAAGGTAAAAATAAAAACATCCAAGATGAATTAATTTTGCCATTTCAACGAGATTCTAAAGCATTTCTTTGGTTAACTCGAGGTAATCGCAAAGCGGTAATTGCGAAATAGACATAAGCTTAATAGCGTTTGCTAAAAGCTCGGAAGCAGCTTGCAAAAAGTTACAATTATTAAATACTTCTTTATCACAAAGTGAATGTTTTTCGAATTGAAGACATGAAAATTTCAAAGGCAATGTATTTACTTAGAAATTAATGAAAACACTTCTTTCTCTCTATGTTTAAAGATCTTTTAGCAAATGACTATAGATGACGTTCAACATCTGCACACATCGTGCCATAAGTTTTGCTTTACAAACCACACAAAACACTGTACCATGACGAAAACTTCACGCCGATGTTATGTGAGGTTCTACCTCGGTCGTGCCGGGAAATAAGTACCCTTGGATTACTATATAATATCTCTGAATATTCATAAGCATGTAAATCATATTTAATTTACCAACACTTACAAAGAGCGTTGAATCTTTCAGTTGTGCCACAAAGTAAACTTTATTCTACCAATTTTATGTAAAGGCTCGTTGTTTGAGTTGCGCTTTTATGCGATACATGTTAAGACATGTTTCACGTTGCTACATTTTCTATGTACTTCACGTGAGAATAAAAATTTGCATAAGCCCAAGGTTTTGAATTAAATAGGCTCTTGTGAGAATATTCTGATGTAGTGTCAGAAGAAGTGTTAACATACATATTCTATGAATACGTATGTTAACACTCTCAGTGAAACAATCTAGAGATTATTTCGTCGACCGAGGAATAACTTTTTCTAAGTATATAGGGGACAAACAAGCAATCGGTGCCTGTTAATACCGATGCCCATAGATATTATTGTCATGCAGATGTGTTGCTCTCCTATCCTTTCCAACAATGGGGCCATGGGGTACTCATAAACTGCACGAAAGCGGTTTCACGTGAGCGTGAGGTACCTCCCTGGCTATGTCTGCTCGATTCGGCTTGCATACCAGCATGGCACTACCCCTTTCTGTACTTATACTTCTTGTATCGGCAGACTCATGCGGTTTCTGAGAGACAAAGGTCATTTGCAGGCTATTAAGGGAAAGAGGAACTGCAAACTTGTTCTGGTTGCGAAGGTACTAATAATGTTTTCGTTCGCTTCAAAAACGATTCTCAGACTGCAATTTAATAGAGACTGTTCATAACAAATGATAAGCGAAACTAATTAATTATTACCATGTGCAAAAATTACAAACATTTCATTGTAATGTCAAGCTAACTTGGATGCAACAAAGAAATTGTTCAATACTACTCACTTCACGATGTCATCTTTGTAGCTGTAAAAGAGAAAGATAGATTTTGATAAAGTTTTAACATAACAAATCTTGATAGCTGTATATTTTATAGAGTGTGGAATAATGAAAAAAAAAAGGAAGAAAAAGAAGGAATGTAATAAAAAATCACGACAACATTGTAATAGTCCAGTGGAAAAGACGTTAAGCTACTAATCGTGAGCTACCATTTTCGAGTTCTTGGTCGGAGCAAAAAAGTGTTATTCGGATTTTTCTATTTCTAATAACAGGTCCGCGGTCTGTACACGATCGAGATAGGAAATTGTTATGTATGTGCAGTTGATTAGTTTCTGTAGAGATGATAGCTTAACTAACATCTGACTAGGATGACAGCATAGTCATTTTATCCTTCTCAAGTTTCTTTATGAGATGATATCGGGGTTGACTACCTAATCTAGGGGATCAGAGCGACTTTCATCTGACCTCTGCCACCGAGAAGAGAAACGAAACCTTATCTACCATTCATAAAGTGGAGTTTAAATACACGATTCCGGGTTTCCTCGCCGGAAGAGGCAAGAAAATTCAACAATGTACTTATGTCAGAAAACCATGTCGGGACCTGGACCACTGGAATAATAATAATAATATAACTATGGACTTATCACACCACGTTGGACTAGCCTTGTGTCAAGTACCACAAGGACTTGTGTTACAAGTACTAGACAACTATTTAATATTTCTTTGTAAATTTAAGAAATTTTATATATGTAAGATTTTTATTATAGAAATACATATAATACATATATAAACATCCATGACCTAGGCGGGGTTCGAACCCACGACCTCTGGCGGAACACGCGGACTAAGAGCCACGTTACCAACTGAGCCAGCCGGTGGTCAATGTAAGCTTTAACCACTAGGCCACGAAGGCTTTTACTACAAATGCATCAATTTATACCAGCTATTACACGGTTTCACCCACGTAAAACCTATCCCATATTCATCTTCATAGCCACCATTCCGGCCGGGTATTTTCTTGCCAGATTCATTCATGTCCAACCATGAATTTTGATCCAGACTTTAGTAAATCTGGATCAAAAACACACGTGAACAGACAAGCAGATGAACTAACAAAATTAAAGACTGGAACGTTGTGATATAAAACTAGGTTAAAAAAATTGTTTCACTACAATTTTATTTACTGACTGATCAATTCGTTTCATTCTCTTGTAGATAGAAAAGTATTGTCAAGTTCTTCTACCGCGAATTGTCTCAAACTCTCCTCTTTACTTAGACTTGTTGGACATGTTTCTGCTGTGGGAGGCCATAAATCTACTATCTACTATACATTCTATAAATCTACTGTATGCCCGGTTGGACCAAAGTACTATTGGGATTTTTAAATGACTAACGTCGGGTTGTTAACCTGTCGGAATGAGTATAATATACACTCTAAATTATACTTTTACTATCCCATGACAAACCTAGGTCCTGTGCAGTTGTTAAGGAATACTGCACTTCTTCAACCCGTTAAAAGCTATTTTAGGTGTGTCACATACTTTTGCATTTTGCGTTCGATCTGGATGAGGTTGTTGAGGCGAGTCAGCATGTCCAGGATCTCTTCGGGCTCGTAAGAGTTGTCTTCGCGGTAGTTGTTGTTCATACTGGAAATATACAAAAGAATGGATTAAAATAAACTTAGAATATCTACTTTAGATTTTTTGCCACATAATTGCCGTAGAATGGCAATTATCCGAATCAATTGGGTAACTACTACATTTGTACTGGTGATACATTGACCAATCCAAAGTTAATTATGTTTGCGGGCAATCATCCCAGGTGACATCGCTTCTCTTGACCTCCTCTATGCCCTGTCATATGAGTACAGACGAGCTCAACAGAGCCACAGATGATGTAGCCACCCTGGCTAAATTCTAAACTAATTTCATTTAGAGCCCATGATGATACAAAAATGAAAAGGAGTTTAAAAAGGGATAGTAACTTTTGGGATATCATCGTTACCTTCCATACCACCTCTTTTCACTTGGACAAAAAGTAAAATTTTGTTTACACTATAAAAGTAAAAAACAATTTCAAGTTTAAGCACAGATGTTGATGAATAAATCAATAGCACCACAACCTGGGGTATGAGGCGGCTGGTACGACGAGGAAGGTGGCCAGAAGGCAGCAGCTCAGCAAGTAGGCGCGCACCATCCTGAAACAATACGACGTAGTCCGTTAGTACGTTATAACAAAACCCTCGCACGCTACAGAGTTTAAAAACTAATGTCTATGATTTAAAATTAAGTTTCTTGATGAATTGCCAATTATTCAATGCTCTATACAAACGCCTGACTTCTTTGCTTATAATAAAACAAAGTCCCCAAAAGCTGTATTTCTGTAGGTGATCGTTTTTCTCAAAGTCTGCACTTTCGTGCGGGTTTCACTATTGGATAGGGCGGTTTCTAGAAAGGTTTAAGTTAAAGCGACTCCTGTTATTTACGGGCAATCTGCGGCTGTTGTGTCTCGTATAAATAAAGCAGCCTTGGTGACTACACCGACTTTACAACTACACGTAACCACAACAACCAAAATTATCGCATTCTGTAAGAGCTTGTGTATTTGCGACATTGCAGACCAATGGGAATGGCACGACCGCTCACTATGACGGTAAGAAGTGGTGGCTATAATTACGTGTTCCATATTATATAATGAAAAAATCGGCCAATAACTATGAACTGGTTGACCACCTCCGGTCTAGGTTAATACTTTCATAAACAAAAGAGTATATTCAAGTACTTTTATTCTTTTAAAATTTGATTTACAACGAATATAAGCGCAAAGTTTGAAAACGGACGACTCGTCTTCAACTGACCTTGTGCTTGTCGGTGTCTGTCTCTTCCCAAACGGATACTACATGAGGGTTCCTGGGTACATGCAAAATTCTACCAATTTATAATAATAATCGTATTTATAAATATTTTTGAAATCTCGTCTAGTTGTTCCAATCCGGATATAATCCATCCTAAGGAATCCTTTTTTTGATGACTACCGACGCTCATGGATATGTACGTGGTTATTACGCAGATGCGTTATCCTCCTATCCTCCCCAACCCCCAATGAGCCAGCGACTACTCACAAACCGCACGAAATGCGACGGCGACGCGGTCACATTATGCCGGCAGCAAATGAGCGAGAGTTCCTTACCCGGCCGTGCCGGCCATATTCCGTTGCGCAGGAGGATGTAGTGTCATTCACCATGCGTGGAAATACCTCCTCCTATGCAGTCTGGCACTACCTCTTCCTAAAATTTGTTAATGTTATCTATACTTGAATCTATATCAAAATTATGATTAGATGATCCAGTCAATTGGCGTAGATAAATTATCTGTGTTGAGCTAAAACAAATTATTATTTTGAATTATAAGCAGGGTCTTCACGCTATCCGATACATACGATGCGAGAAGTAGCAAAGTCAATACGAAATTTTAACATTTTCTTTTAAGAAGATTAATCATTGAATTAGGCTACGACCGCGTTTGTGCAACGTGATTATATATAAGCGGCATTGTATAATAGCTATGCTCTTGAGTGTCATGGGATATGTGAGAGTCCGGTATTTGGCTATGCGGGTGATAGTTTCCAAAGTACCGCGAATTCTCGTTCACTTTAAAAAATTGTGTCGGCCCCAACACTCAATTGGTGTTTATTCCTTAAGAACGAACATGGTTCATAATAATTCCAAAGTGAAATTTGCTTAAGAGGTAAGCAAAAAAGCGTCACGTTGGTGTATGATTGGCCCCTTTAAATAGCGTTTCACACGATTATACTTCTCATATTATATTTATAATATCGTACATCTTAAATCGCTTCAAAATGAGTAAACATATAGAAAAAGTAAATGGTGGCCAAGTTAAATGAATCCGATTTCGATCATCGTCGTATCGTAAGGTATGAAAAGAGTTTTAGTGAGCCGACCATTTGTCAGGCGTAACAGAGTAAACAGCGCGTCTACTTTGATGAATAATAAGCTCCTAAAAATATATAGTCAACGCTGTTTATATGATACTGTATTATCGTGGTCTTAGTAAGAGGCATTCCAAGCGAAATAACAGTAAGCGCGACGTGTAGTGAAAGCTATAATATCGCGCTTCGTGTTTTAGACTTAATTCACCTATTGGGAAGGCTAATGCATAGCCCCTATGGGGACACTACAGTAATTTTTATAGCCCCCTATATAATATGGCCTAAAATCATCAGTTCATTTTGAACTAAATTTAAACATATGTGTCGTCCATTGGAAGCTAAGTTTACGCTGGACCTTGTTATTTTCTGGTACGCACCTCTCGTCGGTCCCCAGTAGTGCAGCCTGTGGTGGAAGTTTTTAAAACTTAAGCGAGAGAAATAGAAGAAATAGTTAGATTTGTAGTTTATTTTTAAAACTTAAGCGAGAGAAATAGAAGAAATAGTTAGATTTTAGTTTATTTTTATTTACATAGTAGTTCTATCGATAATTAAAATAGTAATTTGTAGTAAGAGGCACGGCGAGAATTTTTTAAACTTCCGAGGGAAGGGCTAAATCATTGGAAAGAGTTAGAAATGTTCAGGAAGAGGTAGGGATATCCTACATAGGAGGAGGTAGTGCCATGCACGGTGTATGAACCTACGTCCTCCTATGCAACGGAATTAGGCCGACACGACCGGGGAGGTACCTCTCGCTTAACTGATACCGGCGTAGTGGAGGCCGCGTTTAGGAAAACGAAGTTTTGGTCGACCGTTCACCAGGTGGGAAGACGATCTCCGTGCAGCGGCCGGTCCGGGAGGGATGCGGGTAACAGAAGATCGGTCGTCTTGGCGTTCATTATAACAGGCCTATGTCCAGCAGAAGACCGATAATGACTGATAATGATGGCGATGATGATGATAGTAAAATTCACTTGTAAAACAACAACAAACTACGTTTAAAAGCGTGAAAGCACACTGGCTCTTACCAAAATATCACGGCGCTAATCAACGATCATTGTCAATGCAATGGCGTGTCAGGATGTTCACAATCAGCAGCATGCTTCATAATTAAATTAATTATTATAACACATCATGGACGGATCGTATCGCTTTCCTGCTTTTACAACACCTATTAAGCAATGCTATAGCAATGCTAATACTGTATACAGTGTAGATTGTATAGATTAGGGACTGATATCCTTGTGTACGTGTGAAAGCTATAAAGTGATGTGATAATAACCAATTAAGGTTCAATGATGCTTCACATCGCACGCGTGTCCTGTCGGGTTATCTATATCCACGACGAGAGTTAATCAATAGCCTTCCAATGACAAACAAACGATCATTCACGAGTAATTCATAATTCATCCTGAATACGTGGAGAGATTTGGGAATTGAGGGAGAGAGACTTCACTATAATTGATGTAAACTATGCTTTTTTATTAATTGAAATCTGCATTTCGTATTTGAACGTTTGAAAGTGACTCGTGCTGTCTAGACGGATCTATGTGAATCTCATGTAAACAAATACGTAGTATGGCACAGTAGCAAGTAGTCAATAGAAAGCTACGTACATACCGACAATCAAAATACATTACAATAACAGAAGCCTTTTGACATGGACGGGCGAAAATAAATGTGTCAGGATTGTAATAATTGGCAAGGTGTAGGTAGCGTGCATCGAAATAGTTCACGTGTGAATATAAACCTAAATGTATCATAATCATTATGATCAGCCGGACGATGTCCACAGCTGGACGTAGGCCTCCCCCATAGAGCGTCATAGGCCACAGCCACCTTAACCAAGTCGTCAGTCCATGGGTAGGAGGCCGTCCCACACTCCGTCTTTCGGTGTCTAAATAGATACCTACAATTAAATATATATTTACACGTAAATTAAAATAATATAAAATATACAGACAATCACAATACAATACAAAAAAATAAGCAAAGTTAAATCTAACACCACCTAAACTCCAGCCCTGAGCTGAGAAAATGTTTATAGCAAAAAGTAATTTAAATGGAAATTTGTGATTAAATATTAGAACCTACAACTGTAACCCCGAAAAAGGTTACATTACAAAATTACATAATATAGTGTATGTTTATACTCAAATGCACTAATAACTGGACCTTGGTGAAGATGAATCAGTGCACCTGAGTTAAGCTGAAGGTCAATGGGGCGTGACTGTGAACCGTTTGAATCACTTGCTAGTCATAGCGTTACCAGTTACTTGTACATAATGAAGCATTGTAGCTGGATTGGACCAGCATGACCGACCTCTCACACATATAATTCCTCAGTAAAGTGGAAACGTCAGTGTCGCATTTGGGGCAGTTTTTCAGTATCCGGTGGTTCATTGAAGGGTCCTCCCCTCCGAAAGAAAGGCGACGCATCGGTATAGTAATTATGCGGATGTATATATATATATATATATATATATATATATATATATATATGTTAGTTATCAGCAAGCTCTGACATGTCGTTTACCCATCTTAAGGAACAAATTCCTATATTCCTAATTTGTGTATATCCTGATTTGTGTATACAAATCACTAGAACTATAAGAAATAACAATATATTGTGGTAACGAAAGCGGGTATGCCGAGCGCGTTACGCAGAGGTCGCGAGTTCAAATCAGGCTTAGGTCATAGATGTTTATCTATATGTATAATCAATGTATTTTATAATAAACACAGGCCTAGGCTAACGTGGTGTCCCAACCATGGCGGTGGTACTCAGTAGCCTGGGGTGAACCCAGGTGAAGCCAATTGATCCGAGGGAGATGCTCTTTTAACCCTCTTATAAGAGGGGGCGCTTTTGCGCTCGAAGCATGGGGCGAGGATGGGAAGCTTACCTCATTGCACTATCTCAAAGTTGGCGGGGTTGTCCTGTGTCGCAGGGCAAACCCGTTGTGGAGGAGGCGTCGGTCCCTTAGGGGACTGACTGGCCGTTGAGGTGCCCTGATGTTTTGTTGTTTCGGGGCACCTCAACAATGACGGCACTGGTGGCACTCGCGGTGGTTTTAGTGGGTGTTCGGCACTATAATGTCCTGCGAGCCCCACATACCACTGGACCCCACCCAGGGCCGGCCACGTAAATGCGTTTCCCCACGTCGTGTGATAACCACGTGGTGTGATAAGTACACAGACTCAAATGATTATAAAAATACTTAAACTTCAAGAAACAAAAATTTAAGCTCATGTTTCATAAGTTTTAAGCATGGTATTACGGATTAAATTTAATGCTAGCACATTATACAATACAAACGAGGCACTACATAGGTGCACACGCCTCACGCAATTGGCTTAGGCGGCTGGACGGACAGACCGCTTACCCGTAAATAGCACAGCTCTTAAGATGCATATTGTCCATTAAACTACAATAGCGGTAGGCTCGCTAATGCTATGGAGTGTATTAATTATTAGTACGACATCCTTAGTATAATACTAAGATTACAATGGATTATTAATACGGTGTAATAAGTACAATGCGAATATTACAATGGATTATTAATTATTAATACGATGTAATAAGTACAATGTGAATATTACAATGGATTATTAATTATTAATACGATGTAATAAGTACAATGTGAATGTTACAATGGATACTCGTCCACTTGTATATATTTCAGAAGTACGCCACCCTCTTCGCTATTCACTCAAACCTGGTACTGGGAACCGTACCCCAATCCAGGTAGCCACAGTCCCGAAATTACGCTGTCGAGTGACGACACAGGAACGCGGTGGAATAATCATAACGATAAACTGTTATAGAAATTTTTCTAGGGGTCCGTACGCAGGGGGTAAATACGGGACCCTAATACTAAGACTTCGCGTTATTGCCACGTATGTGTGCACTTGTTTAAATCGTTTCCGACCATGTCCAGCAATTGGTGAGATTGGAATTTGGTTCTTAAACTACATAAAATAGCTCGCCAGCGGTTCTTCGCGTTTATTCAACAGAGTTTG
The DNA here is from genome assembly GCA_017140195.1 of Eumaeus atala. Taxonomy (NCBI): domain Eukaryota; kingdom Metazoa; phylum Arthropoda; class Insecta; order Lepidoptera; family Lycaenidae; genus Eumaeus; species Eumaeus atala. The sequence goes on along the minus strand of JAFELO010001298.1, from coordinate 238,262 downwards.
TCAGTGTCAATCAATTCATCAAATTATACGGATATAAGACAGACCTTGTTGTTTGAATGGTGTTGACTTAGAAGTATGGTTTTTTGTATCCCTTGAAGGGATTGTAACATATGTATATGGCATAAGTTTCGATTCGACCCTCATATCCGTTCTTGAGGATACATTCTTGGCAGATGTGTACAGACAGAGAAGAGTAACAAAGTGATCCCGAGTTTTTCCTTTTAAAATTACGGGACTCTTAAAAGGAATCCCTAATTAGGTGTATTAGTTAAATCCTAAATAAGTATGAGACACGCCGCTGTAGATAATGTTCTTAAAATAAACACCGTTCATGGATTCCAAGTTTTCCAACGATGCGCGTGCGTATTTGGCCGTAAAACTCAGAAAAATGAAAGAAAATTTTCTCACAGTTCAGATGTTCGACCTACATGACTTTTAGGTCCGTTAATAGAAGTTAATAATAAACTTGCAGTAAGGTCAACTTATAACATTTTTCTTATAAATTATGTTTAAAGGAGCGCTGTAGCTGCATTACACAAGAATTAGACCGGCGCGACTGGAGAGGGGAAGCCCCGCAGAGAGACAGTTGTTGCGTTTCGTGCAATGTGAGCTTCCAGTGGCCCATTGCAACGGAACGGCATGACCTCTCGCTTACATAATACCGCCGTATAGTGACATCTTCAGTGACACGTTTCGTGCGGTTTGTGAGTAGCCGGTGGCCCATTGGGGGGCCGTAAAAAGGACATCGCATCGGCATACTAATTATGTGGATGTTCATGGGCATCGGTAGTTGTAGAAATGTTCCGATTTCTCGTTTGCTCCCTATTGTATAAAGAAATATCTACCATAAGTTATAATACTTAAAGTATTACAACCATAGTAGCCGATGGCCCATTGGGGGGGAGGTGAAAAGTGGGGCGACGCATCGGCATAGTAATTATGCTGATGTTCGTGGGCGTCGGTAGACACAGAAGGGCCCCGATTGCTCGTTTGTCCCCCTATACTATAAAAGGAATACGTGCTGTATCTAAAAAAAATACGTGTTGTGTCTTTTGATTGTGTTGATTTAGAAGAACGACTTCTGTATTTTTGAATCTCAGTTGATTGCAGCTTGATTTTTTTACATGTTTCTTAAGTCTTGACAGACGAACGGACAGATAGATGGACACGCGACGGTCTGCAAAGCGATCTTCTAAGTATTCCGTGCTTTCCCTCCTTGAGGTACCGAACAAAAGGAACTAAAAACGCCGGATCACGAGATGGTAACGAAATAATGATAATATAACAAAATGACGGCTAGAAAATAAAAGCTCAGTCCAACTGTCGCCAAACCATTTATCGGAATCCATAACTGGAACTACGCAACTTTATCACTCTCTACAAACGTCCCCTGGAACACAAGTTCGATTCCCAGCGGACTTATATCGGAGCTGTGAACAAGAAACCGGATAACTTTTGTTCTGTGACATTGTCACTATAACCTTATCTGTTAAAGATACGTTTAACATGGCACGAAAGGTAATTCTATTTAACTTTCTTACCATGTTAAACTTATCTTTGGCTCTGTGATACAGCCAATTGGACAAAACTCAGAAAAAAACTATTTAAAGACATAAACGTGCTATCTCTCCTAACCGCCCTCAACCCTCTACCATCACATTCGAATGTCGGCTGCAGTGACCATTTCTGTATCGACTAACCAATAGCCAGAACATCAAACTACAGGACGCAACTACTACAGGCTGTGCGTGTTGTTTACGCACGAACGTACGAATGCACTATCTATTTCCTCTATCTCCTATTCCGATGAGCCAGCCACCCGACACGACCGGAGAGAAGTAGAATCAAATAGAAAAATCCAAATAACACTTTGCGGTCAGATCCAGGGTTCGAACCCGAGACCTGTGGTTGAATGTTCTATTAAACCACGAGCCCATAAACATTTGCAAATATAGGTTTCTATAATAAGTATATGCTAGTTTTATGGCATAACCTACCTAACCTAACCTAACCTAACCTAACCTACCTACAAATCAAATTGTTGCCGCAAAGTTGGTGAACTCTCTGAACTGAACTGAAACTCAACAAATGCTTTACAAAAATATGAAGCAGTTCATAAAGAAAAGAAAAAAATTTAAACAATTCAACTTGGAATAAATAACAGAGGTATTTTGTATCTCTCGCATCGTGTGGTTAAGCTGTAATTCTCCTGACGTTCCTTTCAAGAATGGAATGATAAATTTGCGTAAATAAGAAGAGGGGACAAAAGAGTAAAAAGTGGCGGCGCTTTTGCGTACGGGCAAGGGACGAGGATGGGAACCTCACCCCATTACACTGTCCCAAAGCCGGTGGGTTTATCCTGTGGTGCGGGACAATCCCATCTGTGGAGGTGGCGTCGGTCCCTTCGGGGGCTGACCTGCCGTCGAGATGCCCTGATGATTTGTTGTTCCGGGGCACCTCACCGAGGGCGGCACTGGTGGCACTGGTGGCACTCGCGGTGGCTTTTTTGTAGGTATTCGGCGCTATAGTGTGCCGCGAGCCCCATATACCACTGGACCCCACCCAGGGCCAGTGAAGGCGCGTAGATGCGTTTCCCCGCGTCAAAAAAGGGTACCTTTAGGGCCACACACATACAATTCTCTTAAAGGGTTGTTCTATATACTTTTCGTCAAAACGTGCCCCATAAAACCTCAGATACAACCGGACGTACGTGAACATTCCTCGCGTGCAATATTACAACGCCATACGTCATTTTATTGCATCTCTTCTTGTATATCTACTCGTAGCATTAATTTAAACAACATCTACTCAAAGAGGTAGTGCCATGATGCATTGTATCCGTATTGTGTCACTGTTTCTGTTGAGATGCCGCTCACCCACGTGATACCGTCTTAGAAATGATGGCAGCATGTCGCGGCCCGGAGTGCCGTCGCACGAAAAGGGGCAGAATGCCAGAGACCGGTGTGGCCCAAAGTGCTTGGGGTGAAGGGTAACGCATCTGCGTAGCCATTATGGATGTCACCTAATGGACGTTGTTAGTCAGCAAATGGCTCCGGGTTCCTATGCTATAAAATATAAATCATAGTTTAACTAACACTACACATGTTTTGTCTATTATTCGACGGGGCTATTCTATTGTTGTGAGTAATGTGTTATTATGTGTGTCCTAATGGCTTTCGAAAAACGAGCTTACACTGAAACTCTAGGCTGGGGCCTTTCAGTGACATAAGTAAATACTCTCAGAGAACTCAACATCATACCAACATTGATATCAACAAAATCGATTTTATACTTTAAGAGATAAGAGATGATACGATAAGATTATGTTTCTTTTTCGAATGTTGATCTATTGCGTATTTAATAGATACGTTCTGTCCCAAGTTTTTATCCTTCGCGAAGTGCCTCATCGTTATTCTTAGATATTTGATCTCGATGGCTTAAAAAAAATTTTGCCCATTCAAAAATTTGTAATTTTTAATAACTCTCATGTTGGCTCACTTCTTGTTAATACAAAGTAATTATTAAATATATAAGTATGTATTATTAATACAAAAATAGGGCCCATTGGAGGGGGCGGAGAAAGAGGGCAACGCATCGGCATAGTAATCGGCATGGTAGTCGTGAAAAGGCTACGATTACTCATTTGCCCCCTATTCTATAAATAGATAGATGCCTGCAAATTCCGCAAATGTCTTAGTATAATTTCATTATTAATACAACTATATTTCATTCAGTGGTTCACATAGAAACACATAATATTCTAAAATGGCACTAAGTTAAGGAAATTAATTACTCTTTGTGAACACATACACCACAAGAAGCGCGACAGTATAGCTGTAACTTTAGGACGGTGTCGTGTAAGGAACAGTTACCTGGTCGTGCCGGCCCGGTTAGACGCCAACGCAACAATGGTACTAACATTTACTATGATTGCTACTCATGATTGATCGTCACAAGACATTCCGAAATAAAATATATGCAAAAACGTGGCATTTTTGCTAGAATAGCATCGATATTGTCGGCAAAGGAAGGGTGGCCCTGATGCTATCTATAGCTGTCTGTCAGAGGCAATACGGATGATAGATCCGATGTAATTCCGAAAGGCTTCAATATTGAAATGGTTTCATTGCTTTGTAGATTTTTGGGTATCACCGTATATTTTATTATATCACATATTTTTTGTAGCCAAGTTTAAATTATCCGTAAACTTGGCTGCATCCATCTCCAATATGGTTGGAAGGCACAACATACTTCTATTGTATTTATTGCGATATCAATTTAGAATCAAAAATAAGAAATTACAGGTCAGAATATAACAATTAAGTATCTTAGAGCTTATCTCCTATTTTATAACCAACTAGCAGTCGTTCCGGCTTCGCACGAAGATTTCACGCAATATGTCGAAAAATCATTTTAACATGACGTTACAATGACAGGAAATCAAATTTATGACAGAGAAGTGTCTCACGCGACAGGTAGTTGCCAATAATTTCTGCAACTAAATAGGGATTTACTTTCATATCTTTCACATTTCGGTTACACTATCGAAGTTTTCACAATGATGAAAACGTTTAAGAACATATTACATGTCCTGTGTTCGCAACAGATAATGTTGGGTTCTAGTGGTAAAAGACTTTTTCAAGTCGGTCCTGTACTTTCGGAGCCCATTCAATACAAAAAAACAAATAAATTTAATGTTTCCGGTTTATAGCATAAGTACAGATGTAGGAGAATCTTGAAAATTGAAGACAGACTTTAGTACGTCTGATCCAGTCATACTTTTTTATTTGATAGGTCAAATATGAAAAAATCTTTTTATGCTGCTTGACTGACTGCTACAGAATTATCGCTATAGAAAAAGAGTAATGTTTTATGTTGATTTCTATTTACAATCAGCCATGTTAAGTATATTAGGTTACTTTTGTTTTTTTATAGTATAGTGGGACAAACGAGCAATCGTAGCTTTTCAACGACTACCTCCGCCCATGAACATCAGCATAATTATGCCGAGGCGTCCGAATTTAGCTCAACAGCTTATGCGCTAAGTCTTTAATACTTTTGCTCTATTGATTTACAAGATGTAATATTTCATATTTAACTGTTTTTACAATGCAGATTATATTTATAAGATGTGTAAAAGTTAAACATATTTCCTTTAAATGTCCTCCTTACGCGCATATGTTTAAGTTATTTTTACAAAGTGTTTGACGATTCCACGTCTTTTATAGGGATGGTTTTGAGACGCTCACTGTATATCTTTGGTATTTCACAAAATTTGTTAAAACTTAATAGATAACTTTAAAAATGTAACCAAAAGTGTGAAGAAAATATCAAAGTAAACCCTTATCCAGCTGCTGAAATTATTGTTGACAAGCCTTCCCGGCACCTTCTGTCATAAATTGAATTATTTGTCATGTGATAACGAGTGATGAATACGAAGCTGAAATTAAAATTTATTATATTTGTATTCTTATAAAACAATGAATATGTACCATATTTTGTGCAATATCCGTACGAAGCGGGGACTTAATAATTCCACTATTGAATGGACGAATTTTGGAATTGAATTCTGTACATGTATTGGACTGTCACAATGTGAACTGATAAAAATATTTTTCAATCCAAAAGCAATGGTTCCCTTCGGATAGGATTTATACAGTGAAACTATGGTGATAGCTACTACATTATAAAATAACGTGTTGTGATACTGAATGACTGATCAACGCACAACTGTTTTTTTTACACATAAAGCATAAATTTGGTCAAATACAGCTTTCATGACCTAGTACTTGAGTGAGAAAGCTAAAATTTGTTAGATGCTGTTTATGAATAGGCACGCGCTAGGCTAGGACGTTTGAAAAATTGCATTTGAAAGCGAATACCGATAAAAACGTAAACAGTGCGTCATAAAAGCTGTATGAATCCAAATTTTTGCTTTATATGTCAAAAAGACAGCTGTGTCTTGATCAGTCAATAAATTATCAATGCCAGGTTAATTTTCCTTTACTCAGTTGCACGCTTAAACATATTGTGTTACTGAGCCGTATATTGTTCCTTCCCTCGCACGACCGCGTGATGTGTGGTTTTAAGTGAAACATTTTAGGGAATGAAAGGGAAATGTTACATTAAATGTAAAAGATGACAGGCTTTCATCTTTACGTCAGCTAACACCTGGGGATTATGTATTAAGGATTTACACTAAGTTCCACTTTTATTACACGACTCCTCATCAGGAACAGAAAGTGTCCTAAGGGGGCAAAAAGGCTTTAAAAATCTCCTTTTTTGTCCTCTTGTATCTTAATAACTATTTTAAACCAGTAAGAGTAGTAGCATTAGGGCCAAAAGAACACATCTTTCGACACCCAGAATGCTCGGCGACCACGCGGCAGACCTTGTCAGCTATGGCGAGATGACCTGGACTTCGGAAGCTAGCTCTAAACAGAGAAATGTGGAAATAGAGTAGAGAGACCTTTGCCCGGCAGTCGGACACACCGAACCTTTATTAATAATAATAATAATAATAATAATAATAAAAGAGTAATGATAGTGCTGCATTATGGGCAAATATCTGGTTTTTTACGTTTTACGATTAGCGTTGTCACATAGGCCCTTATGATGTGGCGATTCGTGAGGTGAGTGAGAGTCGCTTCATCTTGATGGATATTTTTAATTCGTTTCTTTCTTATTTTCCTAGGCTCAGTAAACTATTCGCATACTCAAACGAGGGTTCTTGAAAGTACATACATGTAGGCGCCTAACCATTCGCGGAAGTATGCCAATGCACTTTTGTGTCTTTAACTGACCTAATATCCACTAAATCCACCAATGGGATTTAGTGGATATTAGTTGGTCTCTTCTGCACTGTGAGTCCTACAAAACCACTGATCTCCCCCCCGGGTTCGATGGTATAGTTGAAAGCATTTCTCCAATGTAGAAAGAAAATTCTATTATCCCACGAGACGTGCCTAAGTTTATTGCCAGCACAGATACACTATGCACAGTAATAACAAGACATCGTGTCTCACTCTTTTGATATTAGTCGCTAAAATTATTTATAGCTAGTCGCATTGCGGGTACGATTACGTGAGAATTCTAATATCGCCTTTGCTCATAAATCAACGTGGAAATAGTTTGCGAGTCAAATGCTTATTCTCACGTGTGCACTATATATTATTCTAGCAGAACCCCGCGGTTTCATCCCCGTAAAATGGTAAATTTCCTTTATTATAAATTTCACCCCCGCCCCCCTGTTTCATTCTCTTACGGATTGACTCCTCAAAAATCCTTTCCTAGTGCTCTCATACATGAAAGGAACCTCTGCGCCAAAGTTCTAGTTACTAGGCACAGTGGCTATGCATCATCTGCCATTCAGTCAATCAGACACTCAGTAGCGGAGGAGTATTATAAATATAAATTTCTCTCTTTTATTCATCAATAGTGACAACAGCCGAGTTCGCCCGAGTAGTGTGACCACACATACTGAGATATAATAACAAGAATATGACGAGCATATTCTAAGTTCTAGACCGGAAATAGGTATGTACTGATTACTAGATTCTACCTCTTTCCAGTCACGCCGTCATAAGTGACGATCGTGACTCCTTGAATCGAGAGTGTGGATAGATTGTCTCCGACGTCTTCTATCGGAGACAACTCGGAGTGCAGCACCGTGCGTATATCCCAGGTGTTCCGTGAACGGATCGTCCAGTTGGTGTTTCACCTCTGGTCCATTTGGCCTATATCTTTTCAGTCACTCTCATAAGTTCCAGATTCTCTGCGTTCAGTGTATAGTGAAACGATATGCAGGGCGATCAAAGTATAGTCCTACGGTGCGAGCAGATGCATGTGTACGTTGTAAATGTATAAACTGTATATTTTTTTCTATTCAAATGTTAAAAAAATATTAAAACGGAACTAGTTAAATTTATTCCTCCTAGGAAGTCTGAATCTAAGTTACAATTCATCAGCTATCAACAAACCACACTTAACGCGACAGCATAACCATCACATATTCCACGTGAGCGAGAGGTCATAAGGTCACAATGCAGCATGGCACTACCTCTTAATTAATATGTCGTAAAGCTAATATTTTTAAGCAAATCGCATCGTCTCGTCAACTTAGAGTGATATTTTTAAATCTCTATTTAAAGGCTATAACATCATAAAGATTAAGTCAGCCTTACATCTACTGAAAAAATAATTATAAACTTAACTCTAAATCCCTTATATATAGCGAAAGGATAACAAAAGAAATTCCTTTCTATCACATTCTATAAGAAGATGATATAAGTTGTCATGTCGTTTGCATGTAGTACAGTGATTATTTGGAGGGATTATTTCCCAAATAGATTTTTATACATATATTATACCTACCAACACCCATAAACATCCGCATAACAGTTCTGAAAATGCGTTGTCTTCCTTTTCCTCTCCCCTCCAATGGGCACCCGGTTGTTCACAAACCGCGCGAATCACGATGGCGAAGGTGTCACTTTACGCCGGTACCATGTGAGCGACAGGACCCCGGTCGTGCCGGCCCAATTTCGCTGCAATACAGCATGGCACTACCTCTTAAAATTCTTTTAGAATTAAACAGGGATGTAAATGCACTCTCTGCATTTGCATTGGGTTTGTTGAATATTAAAAAGTTAAAGTACCTTGTAACTTACAAATTGTGGAATTTACAAATTTTCACGGAAACTTTTGCTATAAAACCTTTAAAGTTATTATAGAATGTAAAGTTCAGTTTCCTAGTGCTGTCTTGCGTGGAATGTATTCAAATGAATTCCTAAGAAACATTATAATTCATTATTATGTTATTTAAAATTTTACATTAGATAATTTTGTACTATATTACTGGGTAGGTTTTCACTGATACGAAAATGTATCAAATTGACCTAAAAATCTACGACCTAACTAAAAGTGTATATGACAAAGGAGTAATCGGAAACTTTTTACTACTACCGACGCTGAAAATTAAATGCCATGTTTAGTTAGAGCACATTGAAGGAATTGCCGAGAAATCCTAAATGTTGTAACCACGTTCCACGTTAATTGCGGGTAAAGCACAATGAATGAACACTTTGCCACTCTGTATTGTCCATCTCACATAGCCGAATAGCTGTCCTCGGTAGAGCATACTTTTAGGATTCCAACGTCTACCATTACCATAGTCCATGGTGTATCAGACTGGCTTTGGTGTTGAAAATGGATAGGTCCATGTGCATTGAACACGAGTAACGATCTCTGTATACATTATTATCATCAATCGTCACGCCAAGCGCGACTAAGTGGTGCGGTGTGAATACAAGTCGTTATGTCATGTTATTGTCACATAATAGGTACTACGTATTGCCCACGAGTGAGCCGCTCCCCTCCAACGGGCTACCGAACCCATTGGAGGTAAGGAGAAGGAAAAGAAGGCAGCGCCATGGTTCAGGTTTATCCTGGAGGTGGGGCTCTGTAGCTTGGGATGAATCCACCTGGGGCGCAGCTAGTTGAACCGAGGTTACCGAGGTTTAACCGAGGAGCTATTGGTACCGATCTTACATGAGGAGGTGAGTAAAGATCGGGACGAGGAGGTGATGGTTTTGGATACGAGGCGAGGGGCGGGGATGGGAAGCTCATTCTTGCTCTGTCCTAAAGTTGATTGGGGACCGATTTGCCCATAATGTGGCCTGTAGATCAATAATTCCGAGGCACCTCGCTGTACACTGCACAAAGTACAAATCAGTACCGTACACTCGAGGTGGTCATAGTGGGTATTCGACACTATATCGTGCCGCTAGCCCCACATACCACCTAACTCCGCCCATTTCTGGTGATGCCACGTAAATGATTTTCCCCGCGTCAACAAAAAAAAAATGAGGAAGGAATGCAAATCTTTTTTTCTTCAGAGGGGCCTACCGTCTTCGGTGCTATAACATTTGCCATAACAGTTCGTCCGAATAGCGAAGACTTCAGCGTCTTCTAGTACAACGCATTTGCATGAAACATGCCATAACTGTCAAGTCTCCGAGTTGCTCCTTTGCCCTCCTATATTTTAAAAATAAACAAGGCGCCCTTAGACGCCCAAAATCCGCATAATTGCTACTCAGATGCTTTGCTCTCATCGCCCTGCTCTTTTTATTTACTCCTGGTAACCCACCGCCTGATTATTTGTAACAGCCTTTGTAGCATAAGAGGGAAAACGGAGCCCTTTGGTGACCACCGACGTCCGTAAATATACGCAAACAGAGGTCGTAGTTGTTGGAGGTGCCCTAAAATTTCCTATCTACGAATGGATCACTGGACTCTCGCAAATCAAACAATACGTGATCATATAAATATGAATCAAACAATACGTGATCATATAAATATGAATCAAACAATACGTGATCATATAAATATGAATCAACTCCGCGAAGGCGAAGGCAATTCGGCAGCAAAACAATCGTTATGCATGTCTCCAATTTAAAAGGCGTTTTAAATGTAAATAAGGCTGAAGAATATCAAATAAACCATCAGCATGCTAATTTCCAGAAGGCAGTAATTAATGTATCTTGATGAATGCGATCTTTAAATGTTTCTGTAATTAGTGTAGGAAATATAAATTATAACATTGAAGTGATAGATGCAAATGAACCCCGGTGTATGCTTTGCGCGGAATTCATTTATAGTATAAGGGGACAAAAGAGAAATCGAATCCTTTTGAGGAGCACCGTCCGTTCATGTTCCCAATAGGAAACGTGACAATATGAATCATGTCAGCGAGATATGCCCCAGTCGTGCCAGCCCAATTCGGCTACAACGCAGCAAGACACTACCTCTTACTAACTCATCTTTATCGTATTGTGTTAGTCTTTAATTTAATCTCCACCCGCCTTTGTCTTTTTCAATTCTATTATCGATCTGATATATAAAGTCCCCTCAACCACCGGAAACTCACAAGCCACATGAAACTCGCACACGTAAATTCAGTGCTACATATGCCAGTGAGAGATTGGGCCAATTCTGTTCCAACGTAGCAATGACTACACTTTGCTAAAAGATAGAAGATAAAAGATACAGGATAAAGCTAGATGATAGTAGTAATGCGCAACTGGCTTCTTATAATTCACCACCAATTATTTATTAACTGGCCCCACTGACCTCAATATTTATGGACTGCAGATACTGAAAACCGCTACTAAAGCCGCTAGAACTAAAATAATACGCATAATCCGCTGTCAATTTGACAGATCATAGTTTTCCAACAAGTCAATGCTTAAAAGCTTGAGTAATGTGCAGTATAGTTCTTTCGTCGATATTCAGATACGCTGACGTTCCTTATGTATAAACTCCCCCGAGTTTTTAATATTATTCCACATGTACTAGCTATCCATTAGTATTGAGATCAGTGACTGGCCCCTAATCTTACTCGTCCAATTATTCACGGAACATAAACTAATTAACCGTTACCCGCATAATTAACGAATACATTTGGGTTTTGAGAAATTTCTATTTGCGTAGCGTTTTTACCTTAGCATTTTGTATTATTGTCTACATCTCGTTATCAATTATTGTAACAAACTGGGGGTTCATTTCTCATATTTTCTCATCTCATATTCTTTGTATGCTGTTTGTAGAAATTGTAGAGCCTATAAAACGTATTTACTAGTAATAAAATGGTAATTATTTCTATATTTTGTAGGGTTTTTTTTTAAATATTATTTTAAGGAACTTTTATGGAAACAGTTAGGCATGCGGAAACAGAGCTTATTGGAGACTACTGCGCCCATAAGCATATGCAAACAGAGGTTATAAGAATAGAAAGCCAGAAGAATTCAGGAAAATATATCGTCCATCATGACAGTTGAATACCGTACTAGAATTGGCCAAAAACCGAAGTATCTTTTGCACCAGTCCCTGTCCCTCCGTGGGATGGTTTTTAAAATGATATGTTCATTTTAAAAACCATCCCACGGATTGGTGTTATGAAATGCTCAAGGAAAATCTACTTGCAGGATTAAATTAAAAACGTCGCTCCCGTTCTCTACTCAAAGTCAGAGCATATCAAGGCCATAAACATCAAGATAAAGGCATAAAAATGTGGAAGCAAAGTAATTCAAGATCATTCTGAGGATTAATTTGAATTTTATCTCTCAAAAATATATTATATACTGACAAATTATTTAGTTATCAGGGGGCTAAGGGAGTAAAAATAACTAGTGAATCATTAGTGAATCCTAACAAGGAAGATGACGTTACATATGTAAAACAAACTCGGTCTGTCTTTGACGTCATCACAGCCAAACCGTTAAGCCCATTTTTTATGCATATCCTTTGAATGAGAGTGAGGCTCTCACTCATAGGATACGTTCTTATTAATCGACCCGCAAAAGGCTTTAATGGGTGTCTGAAGGTTTATATGGAATACATGTCGAACTCACGTAGCTATTACACAATGACGAAGTCAGCACTATAAGCAACGAAATGGCACTTACGTTAGTCGTTAAGAGTTCGTTAAATCACACTCTGAACGACTAACTTTACACTACGAATACTCCAAGGAAAAGTCAAATTTTTTAACCATCACAATTTCCCTTCCACGACGTATCTTATATATGAGTATATATCGCCTTTCAAGTTTTTCACATTTAGGGTCTGTAGTTTTAAGTAATACAGCTTTCACCTCCGTACATTCTGGGACAAAGCTCCATATAACATTTGGCCATCCACTATGTCATGTATAACCGTATCAAATTATATCGAATCGAAAAATATAAGTTACATTTAATGCAAAAACTAAAGTTTATCTCAACGTTATCTTTCCACGGAAAAAAGTCTTCAAACTTTATTTAATGTGTTCCAATCTTAGTTTGATGTTGTAAGAAAAATAACGCATTTAATACGACGTGGAACACGTCTTGTCAATATTGGTTTTGCCATAGTAATTGAGACCCGGATGGAATATTGCCCCTCCCACCTGAGACCTCATATATTACAAAAATAACATAGGAAGATTAGGGTGGTTTAGCCTTTTCCAAGGCACTGATGAGAATGAATTGGAATCAGTTTCATTTTTACAATGGCTTTATTTATCCCAAAACCTCGAAGAAACCTTTTCAAGTCGAGTTAAGTATGATCTAGTAAGTAAGTGCCAGTAAATTTCTTTGAAACACACTTAAAAGTCGTGCGGTTAGTTCGATATAAAAATGTAAATGTATGGTAGAATCACTTGCGTGGACGTCTAGAACTATATTTGTGACAGAAATTTAGCAGCTCTCAGATGTGCCGTTACGTAAATAAAAATTTCACCAGACATGTTTACAGTAGCTCATCCATAATTAGTTTTTAGTGCTACATAAAGCAATATTACTATTACGTATACATTTTAATAGACAAATTATTCTCGTCGCCATCAGACAAATACGGAGACACAAAAAAGCTGTGTACGCTGATCCTTCCGACACGCGGCAGGAGTTTATTCCTTAAGAACGAACGGAATTCTGAAGCGAAAGGTGCATAAGATACGCAAGCAATCGTTACGCTGGTGTTACGCTCGATCGATGTTTCCCACGATTTTACTCCTCATAATTTTTTTTTCAATTTTTTCATAAGCCGGAAACTAAAAAAAATGGGTCCTTTGGATGACTACACCCGCATAGTTGTTATGAAGAAGTGTTGCTTTCCTTTCCCCTTCAATGGGCCATTCGAAACTCACAAACCGCATGAAACGGGACAGCTTCGCTGTCACTTAGCAGCGATATTATGCGAGCGAGAGGTACCTCTTCGGTCGTACTAATTCGGCAGCAATGGTGCTGGCAACTACCTCTTACTGAAACATTGTTTGATAGAAACGATAATAATTAAATTATTTAACAACTTTTGCCGAAATTAGTTAAAAAAAAATCATTGGTATAATATTATTTTAAATTCTCACTCTTTGGGTAAGAGTTATAATAACGAAATCATTTAAATGTATTATTTTGTATCCCTACTAAAACGGTAAAGAAAAAATGCAAATTGTTCACTAGCATATTTACTTGCCTTTGAATAATTCCAGGAGTCTCAGTGTATCATTGAATGAACTATTAAGTTATAGTTGGGCTCCGATTTGCCGTATATTTTGAATACGAAGATCTAAACTGTGCGCGCCCTATTTGAGAAAATTATCATACATTCATACTCGTGAAGGTATTGTCAGTTACTAGTCCCTCAAGGGCTGACTAACCATCAAGGTGCCCCATGATTTGTGGTTTTATGGCGCCTCAGCAAAAACTACAAATTTATTGTTTTATCTTTACAGATATACTGTTAGCGAATAAGAGGGTGATCAATTGTTACAAAGGAGCAGTCAGATAGGAAAGCAAATCAAGCGGACATAAAAGAGACGAACGAGGAATTTAAAAAAAAAGTTCTATTAATTAATTAACCACTGCAGGTGTTATACGAAGATCGGGGAAAAGACGCCCAAGGTTACTTTGACGGTACTTTTACTTTGACGGTACCTTTACTTTGACGGTACTTCTACTTTGACGGTACTTTTACTTTGACGGTAGTCGGTAACAGTGATCATATTTTTACCTTGCCGGGGTTTTTTTATTTCCGGTTTAAAATGTAATAGCAATATTGACGTTAGACATCAATATTGTTACACGTTGTAACATAAATATATCTGCCACTGTTACACCCGTCACCATGGTTGCTATAAGGTTTCTGATTGTTGTTCATTTGATAATTTCAAATGGATTTTTCGGATTTGAAATCCTTCACTAATGTGTCAGAAATATGCGCTGCCAGGTTGTAAAAACCAATGTTTCCCAAGGGATAGATTTTACACAGGTGATACCACTCACACCAGTTGTGGGTAGGATGATAAACGCGATAAATGGCATTAACCAACATTAACAAGACAATGCTGGCCGTAGTCTAATTACAACGAAGGCTCTTCAAAGATGTTAGCGAAGTGGCTCTATTACAGAAATTAGCAAGCAATTAGCACAACGGGGTCATTTAATTGCGAAATTTACGGAATTAATTGTACCTAGATTGTTCTGAGTGCATACCCCTCCAGATCCAGCAGATAACGAGAGGGGGGTTAATGAGGGGAGCTCCCGAGAGTTCCGAGTCAGAACTATCTGTTATATTTCACACTGAACGCTGTGTAGTTTCTGTATACTAATTTAGTGGTCTACTTTAAACACTCTTGGACCACTGTTTTTATTAAGATCATCATTTTTGTGTCCTGACGCCAGTTTCCTAACGGGTATGCATGGAGCTGCGTTGTCGTACATTTTCTTGTCGTTCACTTGTTCACAAACAAATTAACTTTACGATATGAGAAAGGAATGTGGAGTGAAAAGGTGTGAAACTGTGGTCGAGTGATCGAGCTGTACGTTCCGGCTTCGCACGGAGTCATTCAATTTCATTGATTTTCCAAAATATAAAAATTACAAATTGTAATTTCGTGTTCGAGACTTATTTTACATCGTGGCCTATTGATCTTTGTTGTCATTAAAACAAATTCAAGTTATGACAGAACAACGTGTGTCTGGCCAGCCTGTTGTCAATCATTTTTGCAGCGAAATAAGGATGTACTTTGATATTTTTCCACACCTTTGGCAATATTATCATATAAATATAGACGATGTCAATATCATAATGATACAAAACGTTTTAGAAAATGTTATACAGCCCACGCTCATTACAAATAATGTGGGATTCCAATGAAATAAGAATTTTTCAAATAGGTCTAGTAGTTTCAGAGCCTGTTTAATGCAAACAAACAATCAAATGTTTCCTCTTTGCAATTTTATCTATATGTATATACGATCACATTCTATATAGTGTTTTTATGTTCAGATCGTGGCCGTATTGCAATATCAGCGATCCAGTCAATCCATCAGAGCATGGCAAGTTAAATAATATAATTGTATCTTTAGCAACTGTTACCGTATCAAGTATAGGGGATAGTTATGAGAAAATTGTAAATAGGACATTAAGGGATCACAAATATTCAAAATATTTCAAGCTTTTCTCCTGTCTTGACTGTCTGCTAAAGAAGAAGAGAAGAAGCTAGCGCAAACACAACTAACAGCTACCTACCTAGCTAGCTAGCGTATGTTTTTTTAATGCGCCGTGTAAACGCACCAAAAATCTACTTTAAATTCCATATCTACTAAACGATCATATGACTATAGATATAAAATCATGATCAATTATACTGGGCTATCAAGAGAATGTATAGTCAGTTTAACAAACATTTCCGCCCAAAGTCGCGACTAAAACCATAAGAACGTATAGAAGGTTAAAGGGGCCGCGTTAACTGGAAGCATTTCACAAGTAACAGCTGAGACAATCCTCGCTTCAAACATCCGAAACTCATTTTGACTTACGTATTTCTTATAAAAATATCTTTCGCTGAAGGAAATGCACTACGCGAGAGTGCTGTCTTTTTACGAGATGTAAACTGGGGCGGTGAGGTTGTACTATATATTGAGTGGACTTAACTTTTGTGATGTCATTACAAAGTGTATGCGGGCGGTTTTGTGTAAAAGTCAAAAAGATAGTCGTGTCGTTCTCAATGAATACAATAGCCAAAGGTATTGTATTCATTGAGAATTAAATGTTATAATTGCGAAGGTCCGTACATATGGATCGATCTTTGTTTTCTTATTTTATATAGCATAGGGGGCAAACGAGAAATCGGACGTACACGTAATAAACGTATCATAAAACCTTGTATTACACCCACAGCTCCTGATATACAGACAGATATTGCAAAAAATGAAAGAGGAATATATTTTTATTTTGGAAAACTATAACACCACAGAAACCTGCGGTCGAAAATAAACAATTAGCAAATTATTGTATCCCAGTTTATAAATGAGGAGCATATTTTTATGTGCTCTCTTGGTGGAAGTAATTGTACGAAAAAAATATAATTAAGTCTTTCAGGAAATCATGTGTGTTTAACCTGTGGTTGTATCGATGTACATGGACGTCTGTAGCCACCAGATGATACCACCACGCGTTCCCCCGCAATAGGTAAAAATACAAAAATGAACGATGAACGAATGACAGCTATCACGTGTCACTCGTTCATCAGTCATTTTCCCAAAGTGTATTGAAGTTAATGTTCAGCAAGTTTTTAAGGAGTTGAGACATGCGGGCACATGATTGATCTCCTATCACATATATTGGGGGAATATATTTTATTTAACATGTAGTAGATTAGGTGTTTTTTATTTATTCTGTAAGAGGTAGTGTCATGCTGCACAGGAGACGGTACTGCCATGAATGGTGCATGACACTACATCCTTCTGTGCAATGAAATCGGGCCGGCACTGGTGACACATACGGTGTTGCGCTTCGTGTGGTTTGTGAGTAGCCGGTGGCCCACTGGTGGGGTGAAAAGTTGGGCAACACATCGGCATAATTATGCTGACATTCATGGACGTCGGAAGCCTCCGTTTGCTCGTTTGTCCCCCTGTCTTATACAAAAGAAGATAGTATTATATTCTGCTAGCTTTGTCCCCTGGTCTATCCGCATACAGACCCAAGGGATATTTTTTTCGGGATCAGTCATCCTCCTTAGCTCGAGAGAGCCTCGTGTCTGTGGAGCCTTTTCAATACCTTCAGTTCTCCACAAAATATAACTTTAAAACTTTGACGTGATAACGTATTGCAAATCAGCAACGTTAAGTCGGTGTCCGAAATCGTATGACGTCATAGTAACGTTCCAAGGCATGGCAATTCGAATATTGAGCGCGTGAGTGAGCGTCCCTTGATGAGGTGATGTGTAAACGTGTTGCCTGCAAGTACGCCTATGGACTACTTTATTTTAGCCGGTCTGTACAACTGCGTCTCAGTCTTCTTGTCTCTCGCTTTCCTTCCAAGATGGTTAAAAAAAGTCATGCCTACTCACATGACCGTCTTGATCAGTTTTTCTCGGGATAACAATGGACCATACATTTTTCGATTTTTAATTTAAGTAGGACTAGTTGATTAAGTAGTTCGCATACATTTCCATCGCGTGGAATTACAAGTGTTTTAGAGATTTGCAAGTCTCATGGCGGGCAACGCGTATTCATAAATTCTAATTGTTCGGATGTTTATGAACATCGATGGCCACTATCCAAACAAGGGGGTAAACGAAAATTTGTAAACCATATTATATTATTAAATGGGTAAACAAGATATGACTATCTCACAAAATAAATATATTCGCTGACAAGAATCTTTGTCACTTACATAAATAATTTAAGAACGTAATATATGTGTTTGTAATCTTCTTCAATACACATTTGTCTGTTCAATTCTGTATACTAATTCTGCCTATTATATAATTCTATACTAAGATTTGTATATATGACGAATATGATAAATATATTTCCATTTAAGGGCGGATGATAGGAGGCAACTGCATCACAATAATGCTATGGGTGTCGGTAGTCGTCAAGAAGAATTTCTCGTTTGGTCCCCACAAATACATTATAAAAAAATTGTTATAATCCATCCATACAAATTATAAATAATTCTGGCACTTAATGATTTCTTAGGTTAACCAAAGAATCTTTTAATATTGTTAGGATCCCTTGTCGCGCTGCTCGCGAGTTTCCGGCGGCGGCGGTTGGGGCGAAGGAGGGCAACGCATGTATAGCAGTTATGTATATGCGGATATATATTGGAGTTCATCGAAAGGTTCCGACTGATCGTTTGCTCCGTGATACTAAAAGAAAAATATCCGAATCGTAAATCACAACGCCGATGTCACGTCACCGGAGCTACCCCGACCGTGCCAGCTCGATTCAGAAGCAATGTAGCAGTAGCGTTTCCTCTCCCAAATGTTTTTAATTACATTTAATGTAGTATTTTCGTCTATTTTTTTAATTGAATCGGGGGCCAAATGAGCAATAGGAGCCTTTCTACAACTACCCACACCCATTAGCATCCGCATAATTTCTATGCCGGTGCGTTTCCCCCCCTCCCCAATGGCCCACCGCCTTACGGCGGTATTATGCGCGCGGTAGGTACCTTCCCGGTCGCGCCGGCCCAATTCCGCTGCAATGCAGCGTGGCACTACCTTTTGCTACGTTTTCGTATGATACTGTACACTTAAGTGTATACCGCGTGGAATGAAATTCTTATACTCGCTGCTAGTGTTTTAATTTTAAAATCCACAAGCTCTGGAAAATATCTCGGTAAAATTTTAATTGGTTTATAGCCGTGGCACTTTTATTCGCTCTGTTGTATATTTTATTCAACACATTTTGTTTTGTTCGGGAAAATCGTTTTGGAAAAATAAACTCGGATTGGTCGAGTGCGGGTTCGTTGTTTTCAGTCGACGCCATCTGGGATAAGTGTGAAATTGCTAAGTTTCGGCTATGAAAAATAAAATTTCAAAATTTTATCTTTTTTTTATAGAATTTGGGAGCAAACGAGAAATCGGAGCCTCTTAACGACTACAGTCGCTCATGAACCTCCACATAATTACTATGCCGATGCGTTGCCCTCCTTCACCCCCCTAATGGGTCACCGGCTCCTCCCAAACCGCACGAGACGCGACACGGAAGGCGCCATTTTACAACGGAATTATGTGTCCGGTCGTGCCGACCCAATTCCGTACCATAGGAGGATGTAATGTCGTGCGCTATGCATGGTACTACCTCCTCCTATGCAGCATGGCACTACGTCTTACTAAAATTTTGTTAGAGAAGAAAGAGTATGGTGGAATCGAGACAAATATATAAATAGGCATTGATTTTCAAGAATACAAGATACACGATTTCATACTGAATTTGTCATTCTTAAGCATTCGCGATTGAATATAAACATATTTTTCGCAAGGCCACCAACCCTGCACGCATGAATATGAGCCGTTATTGCAAAGCAAATTTTAGTGATTAAAGTATACATATATTTTCGTAAAAGCCTACCACCTAACACGCATGATCTTAACTTATTTTTACAAAGTGACTAATTTGACAAGTGCACATATTTTATACGGACGGTTTTGAGAGTCTGACTGTGTGTTGGTATTTTTCTAAATCAGTGATTAAGAGAAAGGTGAGCCTTGACTTGTGACTTGTGTGGTTCACTCTACCTAGGGATCTGAACTGAAAATATTTTGTGTTGTTGAAATACCAAACATAGTTGCATTAATAAGTGAAAGTTTTATTTTTTTTTTACATTATAGCATGCTAAGGAGCAGTTGGATTGACGAGACGCCCATAGATATCTATAAATCAGTGATTTTGCACATGCATTTTTCTTCTGCCTTCGACTCTCCTCGCAATGATGAGGACGAGTTAATAGCAATGACTCTATCGAATAATATTCAAAAATATGTGTAAATTTTTAAGGATTCACAAATTAGATCTAAAGCAAAAGTGCCTTCTTGAAACCATATGAAGCTATAAACATTCTATATCGTATTCCTCCATTGAAATGAAAAGCGTTTATCCACCAAAGATAAATTTGAAATTGGAATTTCCTTGTATTTGTTTCTAAAACAATAAAAAAAATTTAAAAAAATCAGCCTGTGTCCGTTTACCGTGAAGGTTTAATCAATCCGTAATTGAAAGGAAACTCCGACACGACGATTCGTTGAAACGGAAAAAGAACAACGGTGGTGTATTTTTTTTGTTGAACGCAACCTGAAATTTCCACGGCGCAAATGTTATTTTAACTTTGTGATGAAATTCCGCGGACACCTGGTGTCAAGTGGATTTACCAGTTTAATTTATTTTTAAACGGTCTGGCACCCTTCAGTCATTCAGACTTATAAAATGATAACTGCGTTTTAAATGATAATGATTGCCTTGTTAAGTGATGAATCGTCAACAGTTTGTTCACTGCTGTACAATACCTATATCCTTTTAATCATCAACTCGTTATTATGCCTATCATCATCATCATTATCAGCCCTTATCAGCCCACTGCTGGACATAGGCATCTCTCAATGAATTTACTACTCGTATTTTTTGCATATCGCGTGCCTTAAATCTTTTAAATTATGTGGTTAAGTATTTTTTAGTTGGAATGGGGCAAATGAGTAAGTAAAATGTGTCTAGGGGGCTCCAATCATAGAGATCGATAATATCAGTTATAGGAAGTTTCCCTCAGAGATACCAATTAGTCTTGTTTAAGAATAATTTCTATGCTTGGAG
>JAFELO010001298.1:146992-216984 GCA_017140195.1 Eumaeus atala | reverse complement strand
TAGGAAGAGGAGGCCGAAGAGCAACAGAAGGAGGCGCTTTTGCGCACGGGGCAAGGGTCAATGGGAGGATGGGAACCTCACCCCATTGCACTGTGCCAAAGTCGGTAGGGTTGTCCTGTAGTGCTGGGCAATCTGTGCAGGTGGATCCGGTCCCTTAGGGGGCTGACTATCGAGGTGCCCCGATGATTTGTTGTTACGGGGCAGGTGGTGTGGTCAGCAAGGGCCTGATGGCACTCGCGGTGGTTTTTGTGTGTATATGGCACTATCATGCACCGCGACTCCACTGGACACCACCCAGGGCCAGTCAAATTGCGTAAATCCGTTACCCCGCTTCAACAAAATAAAAAAAAATAAAATAAGAGCAGATATAGAGCAGATACAGATGTCCGCAGAACAAATGACACAGTTTTTGAGAATTAATTATATTTTTTTGCTTTGGCCGAAAAAGTTCATAAGCTTAGAAATGGCCGGCTGATTAATTAAAACAATTATAAAAAGGGCTTAAAGTGGATTTTCCCACCTTTTACCAGCTTCATTAACTAATATTAATCGTCTCGCTTTTGTTGAGTTAATTTTAAATCTACATAGAATGGATGCCAGCAGCCATATTTATAAAATACGTCGTGACTTAGAAAATAAAATTAACCAACTGAGATGTGACATCGCACCCGGAGAAATAATTCTTGGGGAGTATTTGCAAAATGTAAAATATCGTATTTTCATTCGGATGCGTGGAGGCTAATTTTCAAAAAGTAGGATTTCTTGGATATCGATATCAATAGTCTTTTTTGGAGATTAGAAAAATCTATTTTTCTTTGGGGCGTTAGGGAAAAGTGATGAGAGTAATTTTTAAGACCGTTTTAATTTTTCAAAAGAGCTGCCATAATGCGTTATAATAAAAGTTTCAATGTGTTAAATAACTTTTCCTCTGTTGTTAGTGTTGTTTTTTTCTACAAACATAGAATAAGGCGAACTAATTTATTAAACAGATTTTTATCTCTTGAGTATTTTGATATCCTCGTCATGTCATCTCTTATGCATTTAATATAAGTCATCGGCTTTCTTCTTTTTTATAGTATAGTGGGACAGACAAGAAATCATAGCCTTTTACGACTACCAACCATAAACATCTTAATTCATGTTAAGACTTTGAATAAAATAAATAAGCTTTATATACTTTTTCCACAAATAATTTATTTTTCAATTTACATTTACTATCGGTTTCGAATTATCATCATCACATCAGGGATTCATGATGCAGAGCAGGTATCGCTGCAGGCTGAATGGAATACATAAAATTGTGTCTGAACAAGAAGCTTACCCTACGGTGTTGCGAAACTGACTTATATGACAAGGGTCTGCTGTGAATAGCTCCTGGCTGTTCTGAGGGTGATTCTTGAGTTTGGATAAGATTGACGTTTACGTCAATCTTATCCAACATGTTTCAACATGTAATATCGGCATCATAGTTATTGTTCTGTAGAGGTGGTGCCATGTAGCTGTACATTGTAGCGGAATCTACTATCGAACTAACTTCTTACAAAAATATTTGTTTACCCCATGAAGATCCGCATCATTACTATGCCGATGCGTTGCCCTCCTTTACACCTCTGTCCAATGGGCCACCGGCTACTCACAAAATGCACGAAACGTGAACCCGAAGATTGCATTTTGCGGCGATGTCATGTGAGCGAGAGATACTCTCCCGGTAATGCCAGCCCAATCCCGTTGCAATGTAGCATGGCATGTCTTACGTCAATCTTATCCCAACTAAAGAATCACCCTCAGATCGCTAGACCGCTAAGCTCCCTCTCACATACCACACAGAACGCGTCACTTGACGCCTGTTTTATGAGAGCGCGAGGTACCAGGTATCCGTTGATACCACAGAACAAAAGCCTATCCGGGTATTACAACAAGTAGGAATCCATCGCACTGAGTTGTACCTATTGCTCGTTTTAGTATGCCATGCTGCATTGCAGCAGCACTGGGCCGCTCAAACGATACCGGCGTAAAGTGACATTTTCGGTATCGCGTTTCGTGCGGTTTTTGAGTAGCCAGTGGCCCATTGGATGGAAGGAGGGATTGAGGGCAATGCACCGTAACAGTAATCGTGTGGGTGTGACAGGCATCGATAGTCGTAAGAAGGCTCTGATTTGTCGTTCGCCCTTCTATACTATAAGAAAAATTAAAAAGACAGATTCATTCAAGGAAGCCAAAAAATTATAAGATGATATTGATAATTAATCTGATCTGTGCACTTTATTGATAATCTTTTAATTCCAACTTATTGAGCTATAAAGGGGCACGTTACTTCTTAGCGGATAATAGAGTAAAGAACCTCAAACCCGTGTCAGCGCCATCTTGGCTTGATAGTTTACTGAAGCGTTCATGCACAGGGCGGATTAAAGCGAGGCTCCTAGAAGCCGTCCCTAACTAAATCCTTGACATGTTATTACAACTTTATAAAATTTAATGACATTTCTTTTTTAATAATAATAATAATAATAATGATAATATTTGTGGATTTATCACAAGACGTTAGCCTAGTCCTGTGGTAAGTACAGTAACGTCTTGTGTTACAGGTACTAGACGACGGAAATATATTTAATGTTCTTGTAAATGTAAGAAATTTTATATATTTAAGATTTTTATTACATAAATACATATAATACATATGTAAAAATCCATGACTTAGGCGGGACTCGAACCCGCCACCTCGGTGTAACAAACGGACCATCCGCTACGTAACCAACTGAGCCAGCCAGTCGTCAAATAAGACATCAATATACACAAAAAAATCAAGATATGTACATAAATCTTTATAATATATAATGTTTTATAGCATAATCTCGTGGAACCGTGTCTAGCGGTTATCGCTTCAGCTCTTAACCGGAGAGATTTTCTAGCTTAGGTATAATATTTTCTGATTGCTCTTATGAAATAGAAAGAAATCACAAGGAAACCCGGATTCGTACATTCTACTACAACCTAATATAACGTTTGGGCGGGGTTTCCCTTCTGGGTTACAGAGTCCAATGGCAGGGCATGGCTAGGGCGGAGAGAGGGACGTTACAAGCACGTAATACACACGAGCAGTCGGAGCCACTGAATGACGACCGACCGCAATAACTATATACATCTGCATTATTGTAATGAGTACTTCAAGAGATTGCAGATCGCAGTATTGCAGCTGGATCCTGCGACTAATTTCTGAGAAAAAGGAGGACCTTTTTCTACGTATGTCCATCTGTACATCAACCAGTAGGTTGATGTACAGGTGGACATACGTAGAAATACAACAAAAACAAAGCCATCACGCTACTTCAATAATGGAGTACGCAGAGTGGATCGAGCGCATCATACCACGATCATGTAAAGCCTTCACGCTACCTCTATAATGGAGTACGCAGAGTGGATCGAGCGCATCATACCATGATCATATAAAGCCTCCACGCTCCTTCTATAATGGAGCACGCAGAGTGGATCGAGTGCATCATACCACGATCATATAAAGCCTCCACGCTACTTCTATAATGGAATACGCAGAGTGGATCGAGCGCATCATACCATAATCATATACAGCCTTCACGCTACTTCTATAATGGAGTACGCAGAGTGGATCGAGCGCATCATACCATAATCATATAAAGCCTTCACGCTACTTCTATAATGGAGTACGCAGAGTGGATCGAGCGCATCATACCACGATCATATAAAGCCTCCACGCTAATTCTATAATGGAGTACGCAGAGTTGATCGACCGCATCATACCATGTTCATATAAGGCTACCATTTTTCCGATTCAATCCTAAATAGGTAAATCATACCACAACTACCGATCCGCCCTGACTTCTCCCGTGAATAAGTTATAAACTAAAAATTTCTTCGGAAATCGCTCTAACCATGGGTGCGAAACCGTATGAAAATCAATTCATTAGAATTTGAGAAAATTGATCACATACAGACAGACATACAGATTACAGGGACTTTATTGTATAATAAGTATAGATATATTTACAGACGGATATACGGACAGCAAGATCTGGTGTTCCGATTGAAATCATACGTAACCATAAACAGATTCTATAACCCCAGCAACCATTTTGTTTCGAACAAGCTAGTCGTGTTGTAGAATTTGCACGAACGTTATTAATCTTTGCGGTACACAGGGGTACGTGTTCCCAAGTTATGTCCTGAGATTACACGTGCCGAGGTCACAGGACGATGTCATATCGAATGTTTTCGCAAGCAATCGATCAGAGTTATTACACACTTATTTAGTTATTCCGTTCTAGGTTCTATGTAACACTGCAATAGCCCGTGTTTCTTTATATTTAATCCTTTTTTTTCATTATACCTATTTTGACGGCGTAATTTACTGTCCGCCTGCTAGTTTTCCCTCTATCTCATAAAAAAGGAAAAAATGTTAAGCGTACTTTTTTATAATGGGCACGAACGCCGTCACGAGAAACCTACACCATGAAGTTGACCATAATGCGCTATAAAAAACTTAATTGAATACCTTTTTCTATTGTTTTCCCAGCAACCGTAGAACAAGGCGAAAGATAAAATGTTTAAATGAAAATATTTTTATCTTGTTATGCCAAATAATTATAACTTCTAGCGCGTATACATAAGGACACACAAACTTTCCTTTATTAGTTACTACTAAATCCAAACTATCAGAAAGCAATATTTGAATAAAATATCAATCCCTACTCTCAACAGATGCGAAAGTTTGATTGTATGTTTATTTTCGCTTCGCGGAAAACCTACTAAAGGGACTTAGACGAAATTTGCCAACGGATACACTTTGTGTGCTGTCACTATTACGGTCTGTAGCCTGGAATAAATTGTGAAATGTTTTCACAAAAATGGTAGAAAGCACCCACAATGCAAGACAATTGCCAAGTCACGCTTGAGAGTTTCAACCGCTGTAATTGTCCAACCACAAGTAGTGCGTAGTTATATAATTATTACTTGTGAACGCCCAGAGATCTGAAATCGATCTCATTCAAATACCTTTTTGTACGTATTTAGTAAAATTAAATGTCCAAACGTCATAATTCGTTTGACATTGTCACAATTTGTGTATTTTTTTAGTGCATAGGGGACAAGCGAGCAATCGGAGCCCTCTTACGTCTACAGTAGCCCATTAACATCAGCGTCATTACTCTGCCGATGTGTTGCCCTCCTTTTCACCCTCCCCCCAATGAGCCACCGGCTACTCACAAAACCGGCATGAAACGCGACATCGTAGGTGTCACTTTAGAGCGGTATCAAGTTAGCGAGATGTACCTCCCCGGTCGTGCCGGCCCAATTCCGCTGCAATGCAGCATGGCACTACCTACTAAAACTAGTTAAAGTATTACTAAGGTATAAGCATTTAGGTTATGCCGTAGCATGTACAACTGTACGTTGTATCTAAGTAAATTAACAAAATCTCATTAATTATATATTAAAATATTATCTTTCTACTAATCTTCTGCATATAATCTTCAAGACTTAATCTATCAAATTTCAAATTCCTCCTGTCGTGCTATTTCAACTTATTTTATTAATGATAAATATGAAATTATTATTTTGCGCCAAATATATTACATATAGCTGCGATTTGTCCGTCGAAGTCCGTGTACTCTTTTTGTCGCCTTCAAAATGACACTGTAGCAAAGTCTAGCAAACAATTGACGTTGTGGATAATGGGTGTCTGCAGGAAGTCACTTTAGTGAGCAAACATGTGTCTCTGGTTCGCTGGGACTGGCCTCATCACTGTTATTTTTTCAAACACAATTTGAAAATAGAACTGGTTTTTTTTCCATAGACATCTTATAAAAAATGTTGTTACTTATAGTACAAATCGCCATCTGATGACTACCGACGTCCCACGGACATCCCCGTTATTGCTATGCGGATGAGTAGCCCTTATTTCCTAATTCAAGAGTTTACTCCCATCTTAAAGGACGGCGGCGCGCTTGCATAACCTCGGGTCATACGGATGTCTATGGGCGGCGTTACCTACCACCTGTTCATTTGTCCCTTATCCTATATTAAAAATCAAACCGTACGAAGCACTACAGTATGTCTGTAGCCTCGCGGCGGTAAAAACACGGTAAAAGACTAAAGAGTGTCTTTGAGGTTTTATACCTTTAAAATATAATTTCTGGTAGATTTAAAAAACGTTCCAAAGACAAAAAAATGAGACGGCCGACAGCTTTTATAAGTAGTATTTATTTCATTATTCGTGAAACAAATCTCGAAATAAGCCCATAACACCGGCCCGAGATGTCTCCCGCAAAGCCCTTATACTCGCAAAGAGCGTATCTCACCTCCTATTTGAAATATTCTATGTCACTATCGCTGTATATTTTATAATCTACATAATACGCTTTAGACAACTCGTTTTTTATTTATTGGAGGTTATTCCGTAGGAGACCATTTTCACATAAAGGTAGATCCGTAGGAGACTAGTTTCATATAAAGAAAGGTCCGTAAGAGACTATTTTCAGACATGGGAAAGAGGTAATGACACGCTTTATGGTACAGCACAAATCAATGACAAATTTCACTTAAATCTCGACGGGGAGAGGGAAGGGGTTTCACAAGCCAGTCTAATAAGATAGTATAGTAAGAAGACGACCTAAGGCTAACCGGGTCGTGATAAACACTACTAAATGATTAGTGACATATTTAACAGTTGTGTGGATTTCTAACAGATAAAAGACATTTAATAAAATCCATGGAATTAAATAAAAAAATTAAGTCGGCGGTTGCAATAGATTCTTTTAATTATGAACTTTTTCATATTTTGTTACAAATTGACGTCAAAATTTCAATAAACACCTTCCCACTACCGACTGTGAAAAGTTTTGAACCGTTTCTAATTTTGTATCAGAATGTTTTTTTTATTCATGCATAGGCAATTGCGGTAGCCAGCACAGGGAAAACTTTTCCATATTGAATTCCTCACAATGTACCCTTCACAGAAGCCTAAAAATGTTCAAACGTAAATACCTTTAAAACGTTAACATTTAAATTACATTTAGAAGACGGGAAACATTCATGCGGTGGGCTTTTGTTGGTAATACAATTTCAGCTGGCCTTAAGCCTTTACAATACAAACAATACAATACAGTCAGGTCGTGGGCGCGTCCCAGCGGGATAACATTATTCGTTTTGTACTTAACATTACTATAATTCAATAAAACTCTTTTATCACATTGTACCGTATGTAAATAATCCATTGTCCCGACTTTTCAGAAACCTACTTTATGTTGGCAATGGTTACGATAGAACTAAGGTGTTGTAAGTCGTATGTGGTCCTCTTACTAACATTATGAATGCGCAAATTTTGAAGTTTGGATGTCTGTTACACAATCGCGCTTAGTGTACTGTATGGACCTTGATGAAACTTGGCAATGTACAACGACTGTACCATAAGTTGTGGAATATTCCTTTAATATTCACTACTTTGATATTTCTGAGGATAAATGTACAAGTACTGTACCATAAGTTGTGGAATATTCCTTTAATATTCACTACTTTGATATTTCTGAGGATAAATGTACAACGACTGTACCATAAGTTGTGGAATATTCCTTTAATATTCACTACTTTGATATTTCTGAGGATAAATGTACAAGTACTGTACCATAAGTTGTGGAATATTCCTTTAATATTCACTACTTTGATATTTCAGAGGATAAATGTACAAATACTGTACCATAAGTTGTGGAATATTCCTTTAATATTCACTACTTTGATATTTCTGAGGATAAATGTACAAGTACTGTACCATAAGTTGTGGAATATTCCTTTAATATTCACTACTTTGATATTTCTGAGGATAAATGACAAGTACCAACCTAGTGGTAAAATGTAATTTTGTTTGTTAACATTTGATACGCTTCAATGTAATTAATGTTTAAATTAACACGAGAAAATAAGTTCTGATAAAGATATCTCCAGATATGGTTGGTTCACTATTCAAAAAATTATGTTATTGGAAAAATAACTTTTGATCTTGATCCCTCTTCTAGTCTTTCTTATATTTATAGCACCTTCCTTTATTTTTGTGTTTTATCATCATCAGCAAATTAATTTTGATTGATGGACACCAAGGCGTCCTGATATTCACTTCTAATCTATACCACGTTTCTCATGAAGCGTGACAGCTCGAGAGTTGAAATATTTACAGATTATCTATTCTTTTACAATTAATACTAAAATTGATAATAAAAAAAAATTGTAACATCATTAAAAAGCATTACAAAATTATATAGTTAGTTTTATACAAGGGCAAAACATCTAGTGCATTAGTGTAAATATGAGTGTCAACTTTTTGGAACAGATAGTGCCATGCATAGTGCAAAACGTTACAACCTCCTATGCAACTGAATTGGGCCGGCACGATCGGGGAGGTACCTCTCACTCACATAATACCTCCGTAAAGTGATATCTGCAGTGTCGTGTTTTGCCCGTTGGGGTGAAGGAGGGCAACGCATAGTTATTATGTGGATGTTCGTGGGCATCGGTAGTCGTAAGAAGGTTACGATGTCTCGTTTGCCCGCCTATTCTATAACAAAAAAGTTATCCTTCTTTTGGCGCGTTAGGGAAAAATGATGAGCGTAAATTTTTACGATGCTATAATCCGACAACCTGAAATTAGCTATGGTCGACAGTTTTTGTTTTTCTCTTGTTACGTCAAAGAAGTATAACTTCTAACACGTGTGCATAATTACACACACACATTTCTTTCATCCCTCACGCTAGTTGAATCCAATACGGAACCAACGGGATGTTAGTCCGATTCGTAATTTATTAATTTAATGTTTTCATTCTAAAATGATTTGTAATATATTTTCCTGTCCTTCACCACAAAAAACGTTTAGATTAAAACTTGAAAAAAAAAGTCACAAATAATATCTGCAAAGAATTCTCATTACAGTGCACAAAGAGGTTGTATCTTTATAAGATTTTGTTTATCTTTGAAATGATTACATTGGACTTTCCAAACTTATTAATGACAAGTTACTCCTTGTGAGTATTGTATGGCAAATTGTATACAAGGACCTTTATATAATTGTATACAAGGACCTTTATATAATTGTCTCATAGTTGTTATGATGATCCTGCTTTCCAATTGTAAATATTATAATAAAAAATTGCCATTTTTTGTCATTATTTAATATCATTCATTTTATTTTTATAGCATAAGGGCCACCGGCTCCTCCCAGACCTCACCAAACAGCAGCAGCAGCATCTATAACTTGACGGCGGCGTCATGCGAGCGAGAGGTACCTCCCAGGTCGTGCCGGCTCATTTTGGATTAATATTCACTCTGTTCTTATAATGAACTGTGTAACAAATATAATCAAGACGTTATATTTAGTAAGTGAATAATTAGTGTTTAAATAAATAATAATCTTTTAAACTAGCAAGAGGTAGTGCCATGCTGCATTGGGCCGGCACAACAGGAGAGTACCTCTGGGTTACACGATACCGACGTAAAGTGACATCTTCGGTGTCGCGTTTCGTGCGCTTTGTGAGTAGGCGGGGGCCCATCGGAATAGTGATTATGCTGCTGTTTAATGGGCGCCGGTAGTGGTGAAAAGTTACAGATTACTCGTTTGCCCACTATAATAAAAAAAATCCAGTATCTTTACAACGCTTATGCATACATTGTGGATTTCTCCCTTTTAAGTAAACAATATCGGTGATAGGAGACACCTCTCTTACCTTATGTTTAAAAAGTAAAGTTAAAGTACTACGAGTCGCCCCGTTGTTACTACTTAGAACAGAATATAATTTATTCAGCAATCATCTATCAGCACGCAGCTATACACTTCGACATCAGCACACCATACACTCATCAGTAAGTGTGAGACGTAAAAAAATAAAAAGGAAAAACAAAAATACAAGTATATACGAATAGAGGAACACATTCAATTCCTAGAAAAAGGTAACCACTCAGTTCAGTGACTGTTGAGGAACCGCAGTCCTGATATTCTGTGGTCGCCCTTATACCGCAAATGTCACACCCACACAATCAAATATCACTACATATATATTTGGACACACGGCAGCGTAGCAGCCAAGTTCTGGCCACAGACAATAGCTCTGCGGTCGAATATTTATATGAAACACATATTCCTATTCTCGAATACCAAAGGTAAAATACTATCGGCCATTTTACTGACAATAATATATTTCATATCATTGGTGGACTATTGTGGAATCGGATCCATGTGAACATCCGTGCAATGGCTATGCAGATGCATTGTCCCGAAAATAGGCCACCCATAACCGGAAAACCATATCATCTACGTTTTTCAAAAATGAAGACATCCGCTACGAAAGAATGTTACGGAACTCCACCACTAAGGGAAGGTTTTTGGGTGGAGTATGTGAGTGAAACCTGGTTACGCTGATCTATATGTATTATTAACTTGCACAAATTACCTGTGCCACTATAGGAGGTAAACACCCTAAGCTCGTGTACCTCTTATTTTATTTTTATTATGTCGCACATTTTTATTATATTACATCTTAGCGCTCCGAAAAATATTGTGAATGAGATTTCACCTCCCATTATTTTTATAAATACATTGTTTTTACCAAAAAAACGCTAAGCGCTTTTCATAACATGTGATAAGTTATGAAATTTCTTTAATATTATGGAATGTTTCTAAAAGAACAGGATATCTTGACGCCAGTTGCCCATACATTATGGGGTAGGCAGAGACTCTACTTGTACTTTCTACATAATAACCAATTACGATAATTGCTTTACAATCATGGGCATGATTGCAGATAGGGTAGAATCTGCTGTCATTAGTCATTTTAGTTCAATAAATTATATATTAATGTACTATTTGCTGAATTGAATGTAACTTTGAAGTAAAAATTGTTACCAACCACTTAATAAGTTTCAATTTGATATACTTGTATTCTGTGATTTGTTAAATCAGTATAGTGTTCTTACAGGATTTGCTATTATCTTTTTTCTTGGCCTTGATGAACTAATGGTTAATGCTTCACACTTTCATTCTTATAGTTTAGGTTCGAAGCTGCCATGTACCAATCATGTTTTCTAACTTTGTTACAATCTCTGTGTGCTCCGAGTGAGATAACATCATGAGGATTCGTGTATTATATAACCCGACCTAATCTGGGATCGGGTCTTATTTCTTTTCTTCTGGGTTGCTAAGATCAGACGGCAAATGGTCTGTATAAAAGAAAGGGCATGTCATATCCCCTAAATTTCGTACCCAATCACGATATTTTCTGATACAGAAACAGGTTATGGATACGGCGAAGACGATATTATTATTATAATAAAAGGAAATCATACAAATCTTCAATATCGACCTTGGCGCCAATTTTTAGTTTTTACTTTTGAGTTCGCCCGCATACAGAGGGAATTCCGTTCAGAATTTCTAAAGTCGTAAATCCGTGTAAAACTCGTTCGAAAAGTTTTTGATATTTCCTGAACGGTATTCGGTTTTAATTTTCCCCGAACGCTATTTACGTACGACTCATTACATAATGACTTTGGTCGGTAGGGCGGCAATGTAGCAATGACCTTAAGATAACGGGTCACAATCCATAGTAATATTATAAATGGAAAGTGACTTTCCGTCTGTGACGTCATTGCCGAAC
Organism: Eumaeus atala; assembly: GCA_017140195.1. Classification (NCBI taxonomy): domain Eukaryota; kingdom Metazoa; phylum Arthropoda; class Insecta; order Lepidoptera; family Lycaenidae; genus Eumaeus; species Eumaeus atala. Next base: position 205,323 of record JAFELO010001298.1, on the reverse strand, counting down.
CGCAGAACTGATTTTGATGAAATTGAATAGACATTTATCTGCCTATTTCTTTAGTTATTTCACGAATCCTGCATTACCGCGGAATCGGGCCGGCACGACCAGAGAGGTACCTCTCGCTCATATGGTACCGGTGTAAAGTGACATCTTCGTGGGGACGGGAAGAAAAGAGGGTAACGCATCGGCATAATAGTTATGTTGATGTTCTTGGGCGTCTGCAGTCGTAAAGTGGCTCCGATTGGTCGTTTGCCCCCTAAAAAAACTATAAAAATATTAACTTTTACACGTACTATTGTCTGTCCACGCGGACAGTGTAGTGGGGAACAGTTTTTTATATGTTTTGTTTTCGACGGTCTTGATCCACCACTCATTCTCACTGCTGCCATTCCTGTGTCGTCAGGAGAGACAGCGGCCAGGCTATCACCCCGTCGTGTATAGTAATTTATATATAAAAATGTATAAAATACACCACTGGGTACTAGCATAGAAGTACAAGACATCTGCGAGGCAACACATCTGCGAGACCTCTGGTGTTGCGGTTGTCTATGGGCGTTGGTGACTTGCTACAAGTGGCGCAACTGCTTTTTTGCTTCCTATGCGAAAAAAAACACCAATGAACATTTTTTAATTGAAATTCTATAAATGCCGATTTTCCAGATCTCTTGGTAATTATATTTACGAATTAAAAGTCTTTGAAACAAAACAGTTCTACTTATTCAATTCATCATAATGTACATTTACGTTGTTATGAATAGTTGATAATTTTTTACAGTAATTATTTTTTATTGATTAGCTGTTCTTGACAATAAAGAAAACGGTTTTGCTGTAATTATGCCCATTCTTAATAGCGTGTTTTCGTTATCAACCATTAACTAAACGAGCAAGCGGAGCCTTTCAACGACTACCGTCGCCCATGAACATCAGCATAATTATGCCGCTGCTTTGCCTACCTTTTTAACCTCCCCCCCCCCCCAACCATGTGCCACCGGCTACATTAACCGCACGAAATGCGACAGCGCTATCACTTTATGACGGTATCAAGTGAGCGAGAGGTACCTCCCCGGTCATGCTGGCCCAATTCCTTTGCATAGGAGGATAGTGTCATGCACCATCCATGGCACTACGTCCTCCTATGAAGCATGGCACTACGTCCTCCTATGCAGCATGGCACTACGTCCTCCTATGCAGCATGGCACTACCTCGTACAAAAAATTTTCATCGATTAATTACTGAGCGGTATTTCGCTTTTACTTTTTTTAGGTAGTAAGTTTGGTAAAACTCTTCAAACTGAACTTCAAATCATTACTTTCGCCAATTTCTATAAGTCAACCGGTTTTTTATAATATCTGTGGACTAGACACACCACGTTAGCCTAGCCCTGTGCTAAGTACCGTTAGGACTTGTGTGATATGTACTAGACTATGTAAATAAATTGAATATCCTTTATATTGATTAGGGCGTACTAACCATACAAGTTTAAACTAACTGTGAAATTGAGATCAAAAACAGTACATGATTAACCATTTCCAAGAGACTGCACTATACAAACTTTAAAAGAAATGAACGAACTTTGTGCGAATAAGTAGTGTCATTTCTCAAAAATAATTTATTAGTCACTGACCCCATTTAGGTTAAGGCTTAACCGTAATAATTCTACAAGCCCACATGTAAATTTGTGTGTAATTCTGTGTTACATAAGTTTTAAAGCATAATCTAATAGTTGGACCTTTCGTGTGAAATCTCAACCACAAATTGCATGGTAAGAACCATTATATCAAGAACAAGGTGTGTACGAAAAGTCTATCCTTAACCACAGAACCAAAGTCATTTATTACCCTTCCAAATTCTCTTAGTTTTCTTGTAGCAATTTAAAACATTAAAAAAAAACACGCTCGATTTTACATCTTTTCCATGATGACCAGCATCGTCTATTTTAAAATAAACGAATTCGAAAAATGGACGTCGGGTTATCGATATTCAGTCGTACAACCAGACAATATCAAGATGTCCGCATTTACCCAATTTTAGTTTTATTTTTATTATTTAAGAAAGAAAATACTTTTTTTTTTGACAACGTCCATGTTGATTTTGATGAATATTAGTAAAGATAATATGCTGTATGAAAGAAAAAATATACTTGAACAGAAAATACATTTCACATTACTCTTTTGTCTAGAAATATCCCTCCATGAGTAATAGGGTAAGTAATTCACGAATAGGTACACAAACAGAAAATATTTTTATACACAAAAGACAAAGTAATTCGCCAACCTTGTTTATTCACGCGTTCATTCTAACTGCAGATCAAGTGATAAATTTCACTAATGAAATATTATAGGAATATCCCCCTTTGTAATGTATGCTTTTTTTTGTCCAATACGAAATACGTACAACCTTCAACGGTTTACCCCATACTAGTTAATACTAGTATAAATAGTAATAAAGTAGTAATCTACTTTTGCTGTTTTTTATAGTTTAAAGGGACAAAATGAAATCACAGCTTGATAGTACATGATATTCCGTTTAGATCTGTTTACGTGACTTATTGATAGTCGTGTTATTTAAACACCACGTAAATTATTTAACTAAGAGGATTTGGAACAGCATAGCGGAGCGAAGTAAGGAAACGGCAACGCATAGTGAAACCATAAGAGAAATAAACCCGCTTTCAGACCAGGTTCGGCTGCAATATACTTGCACCAATTATTTTTTATAGTATAGAGGAGCAAATGAAAAAGGGAGCCCTTTGTCGACTATCGACTCCCATATACATGAGCATTATTATCATGCAGATGCGTTTCCCTCTTTCTTTCTCCCCTCCAATGAGCCACTGGCTACTCACAATCCGCACGAAATGCCACAGCGAAGCTGTCAATTTACGTCAATAGGTTTTATGTGAGCCAGCGTTTCATCCCCGGTCGTGCCGCCCCAATTCCGGTGCAACACAGAATAGCACTCACTCTTGCTAAAAATTGGCCCCTGACCATGACCTGTGACGCTCTATGTCCAGCAGTGGAAGTTGTCCGGCTGATGGTGACGGTACGGTTGGCAAAACTCTACCTGGTGTAGTTGGCTAAACATTGTTATTACTAAGAGAAATATGTTACAAGTCCAGTAGGACCTGCAACATTGATTGCAATCCAGACCCGTTGTTGTCCCTGGATTCCCCCGGGAGCCGCGAGGGTCAATATTACATGAGGTAGGAAACGTTGATTGTAAGAGTGTATATACAATCACGTACAGGTAACGTGGGGGAGGCTAGGCGGTGTAAGGATCGTGATAAAGATAGAGAAGGGATGTCATAGGCAGTTATACGACCCCACTATGTTTCAAGCCATGTCGTGACGTTGGGGTTCGGTAGACTGGTGAACCCAGACGCCTTGGGAGAAGCCAAAGGGGGTTGCCTTTTGTACCCCACGTATAGGAAGAGACGACTAAATATCAAGAGGAGGAGGGAGGTGGCGCTTTTGCGAACTGGGCAAGGGGCGAGAATGGGAACATCACCCAATTCCACTGTACCCGTGTTGGTAGAGTTATTCTGTGGTACGTGACAGGTTTCGATTTATCATCATTAGGTGACGATGATAAGTCGAAACCTGTCGTGAATGTAAATTGAAATTAAATAATTGTGGAAACATTTTATAAAATGTATTTATGTGTTAACATATTTTTGATTCGATTTTTATTCATCACAAAAAAAACTATTCCAGACGTATGAAAGTGTTGCCTTTCATTTGTCATGAATCGGTTTTTTAACAATACATCGTTAATTGTTCACTTTTACTATAACAAATACTATATATATATATTTTCGATGTTAATTTACTAGGGCAAAAATCCCTACATCCACTTATAATTTCACACCATATTCTCCTCAAGTATAACATTTGAGAAAAGCTAACAAACAAACAGAACTCTGTGCCGACCCAAACAAAGTACACGGTGATAAAAATTTTAATGCATTTGGCATAGGAACCAAAATACAGCTTTAATAATATTAATTTGTTTTCTGAGTTACACAGACACTTCGTAAGTATACTCATATTTTCTGTTTAAATAATGTTAGCTATATTCTACTCTATGTTACTGTTGGCTGTGATTTAGTAAGTGTAGTGGGGTGTGTTGGCAGTGTTACGTCATGATCTGACGTTCATACTCGGAAAGGACATGTCTATGCCGAGTATCTTCATCGCCATGCCGCAATGATCTGACGTTCATACTCGGAAGGGACATGTCTATGCCGAGTATCTTCATCGCCATGCCGCAATGTGAGGTGCTGTCAGGCGATGGCTGCTTACTGCGGGACAGTCGTCTGATGAGCGGATAAGAGAGGAGAACGCAGAGGTGCAGAGGAGGCGCTACATCTTGCGCCTCCAGCAATAGTAGTGTCTCTGTGCTCGTTTCGGGTCCCGATGGGGACCCAGTCCTTTTTTGACATGACGTCATAGGGACTGTTCGATGGCCCCAAGGGGAGAAGTCTTACATGACTCTCTCGCCAACGCCAACGCCAAACGCTGTCGCTGGAGGGATATTTTTGCCTGTAGATCCGGGACCCTCCAATCCGGATCCCTCCAAAATGCAGATACAATAACGACTGGAGTTTTAGTCGGTATTGCATCCTTGAGTGCCCCGGTTACAGAAGTCCATGGACCTGCGCATAATTATTATGCAGTTGTGCTCTCTATCTTCGGACCATACATTTTACTTACAACTATAAGAGCCACAGGATGCCGACAAATCAAAACGAAAGCATAGATGTCAGATGGCAGCGAGCGGCGGTATCATATCAGAGACAGCTCCCAAGTCGTGAGGCTAAATTCACAGTGCATTGCAACGATACGTTTACTTGTTTTGATTAAATTACAACCCGCACAAACATTAAGTCTCCGTGCACTTAGAGAAAAACATTAGGATATGAATATGCAAAAAGTCGTTATATAAAACACCACAGCTACGAGTATTACCGCAACTTTCGAAATATAAGAGAAAACGCTGGCAAAAATGAAAAAAAATAACGTTGTAATATTCTTAACGTCTTACGTTGGGTGTTTCTTAGTTCGATAGAATTTCTCACGAAGTCTTAAGACAGGGAAGTAACGTTTCCAATATCACTAGAAGAATAAGCTCGCCGAAGTGGCAATGGGCTAGTCACACACTCAAAAGATCAGATGGCATATGGGCTATTTTACATTATATTACTGAAGGAGGCCTACGTCCAGCAGTGGACCGATAAGGGCTGATAATAATGACGATGATCATTCTTAACTAGTACCGGCAATACTTCACTGTTAACTTTGTCTTTTGTGGCAGTTTCCGCGAGGCATGCCCCGAATGAATGTGGCGTAATTTAAATTCAGCACTTCTAGTTGTTACATGTTTTAACAAGGTGCCAACATTTTCTTGTCACATTTCGTTTGTTTTGTAAATTCACGTGTGTATGTTGAATTTTGTAAATACTTGGTACGAATCTATACCGTCTTGATCCTTCGTCTTATTTCGAGCATATTAAGAGGTAGTTCCATGCTGCATTGCAGCGGAATTAGGCACGACAGGGTATATCTCGGTCACATATTAGGGCCGCAAAGCGATCTCTTCGGTGTCGCACTTTGTGTTGTTTGTTGGTTGGCGGTTGTCCATTGGAGGAGAGGAGGAAAATTCAATGTATTAGCATGGTAATTAAACACATGGACATATATAACGCAAAAAAAACGTAATCCAACTGTAAATTACAATCTGTCGATGACAATCTCTATGCTGACTATGCATGGGCTATTATATGGCTCTATACTGACCGTGCATGGGCTACTGTATGGCTCTATACTGACCGTGCATGGGCTATTACATGGCTCTATACTGACTGTGCATGGGCTATTATATGGCTCCATACTGACTGTGCATGGGCTATTATATGGCTCTATACTGACTATGGATGGGCTATTATATGGCTCTATACTGACTGTGCATGGGCTATTATATGGCTCCATACTGGCTGTGCATGGGCTATTATATGGATCTGTACTGACTGTGCATGGGCTCATTTTGATTCCACATATTTTGCTGTCGAGTGGAATTTTTTAATACACCGGTTCCTGGTTGAAGTTGTATGGCTATGTGGGACTCACGGCTAAACCGAACCGAATATTCACAACGGGCGTCATCGGCTACTACTACTGAGGTACCCCGGACCTATCAGTGGTGCCAACATTATCGTCATGTTTAAGCGGTTGCGTTTCCTATCCTCATTCCTCGAATAGGCCACCAGATGCTTACAATAAGTACAATTGCGATAGCATATCCCCACCCAGCGGCCATGAGTGCCGATCCTTTGCACATATAAAACTGTCCCCGAGCTAGGTATGAAATCGAGAGGTCCCCACCATGGTTCATGCCTCGTCGTGGCGGTGGGGCTCAGTAGCCTGGGTCACCCAGGCGAAGCCAATTCAACCGAGGGAGATGCTCTTTGTACCCCTCTTATAAGAAGAGTTGACAAAGCTCGAAAAGGAGGCGGCGTTTTTGCGCATGGGGCAAGGCGCGAGAATGGGAACCTCACCCCATGGCCTGTCAAAAGTTGGTGCGGTTATCCTGTAGTGCGGGCCAATCCCATCTTTGGAGGTGAAGTCGATCCCTTAGGTGGCAGACTAGCCTTCGAATTGTCCTGATTATTTGTTGTTCCGGGGCACCTCGCCAAGGCGGCGCTCGTGGCACTCGCGGTGGTTTTTGTGGTTATTCGACACTATAATGTGCCGCGAGCCCCACACAATACTAGATCCCACCCAGGGCCAGTGAAGACGCGTAAATGCGTTCCTTCGCGTCAAAAAAGAAGTTATGAAATCGAGAGACACAGCTACGTCTATCATTAGTGGACAACAAAACAGTTCGAACAAGAGAGAGAAAGAGTGCAGTTAACACACAAAACTACTAACAACCGCATCACATCGAGCACACTAGAACCTCACATGGAACCGGTGAAGCTTCACAAACTTGACCTAACGATCCGAAGTTCGCGCGGACGACTTGTAACTTTACTGTGTATATTCAATTGACTGAACAATATTTATAAGAAGCTTATTATTTATTTTAAAACGCCCATTGGAGGGTTAAAGCAAAGCAGGGCAGTGCATCTTAATGACAATAATGCTGATGTCTATGGGCGTCGGTGGACGTTAACAGGCACGGATTTTTCATCTTCCCCTATTCTATAAAAAATATGGTTGCAACTCAAGCTCAAGTGGTATTTTTAGGACTTTTCTGTCTTTATATTTGTGTGTTTGTAAACACTTTAAGCAAAGCTTAGGATATTTGTTTTTCACACTTTTATATCCCGAATTCTGATTATAACAAATAGCTTAACTTAAAGTACAATACGTCTGTTAGAAAAAAATGTACACGAGAATGAAGCGAAATTCAGTACAGCGCCTATATGAGGTTTACAGTTGCGCTGTCGTTGTCGCGTCAAATTGCTTTAAGTACACTGATAAAAGTTGTATTTAAAAAAATTATATGTGCCAATTTGAGTATTTTCATTGATTAAAATTTATATCCTGAGATCAAAGAATGTACAAGAGACTTCACTCAAAATAAACGCATATCTCTCTATAGATTATAACATTTAATATCGTTATCCATAATCATTGCAATAAATCCTTTTATATTTATATAGCATTTTTTGTTCATGTTTGAATATATTTTGAAATATAGAAATAGATATAAAAGAATCCATTATATCGTTCTTTGAATGTATTGTCACTTCTAGATGGACATTCATGTCCAAATGTGGACATAAATGGATAAAATTTATATACAATTTCCACAATTCTTTATTTTAAATTTACATTTAATGTTAAGTTTTACATTAAATGTAAATGTATTCTTATTTCGGCATACTTAAGCTATGCAGCTTATATATATATATATATATATATTAACCATATCAGCATGTTTTGAAATGTTTTGTTATAAATATCTACAACCAAACGTTTCGAAACATGCTGATATGGCGTGAGGCATCGTAGCAAGTCGTAGGACAGAATTTCCGTAGAATTCTTCCCTCCTTTAAAACGTAATTTCTCTCTCATGTAAATATACGTTTTTGACGTTTGATAGATCGAACGTATAACGAATTCTCAAGAATCCCAAACGAGTCGCTTATTATTCAAGAAAATAATGCGTGCTGCACCCGAAGATCTTTCAGACACCCATTCTTTGTGATATCCCTTTTATATGTAAATTTAAATCTAGCCAATTTATTCTACAAGCCATCATTATTGTGCTCTGGCATGTTATGAGTCATTCGAGATGATTTTGCTCGGCAATCAGGAACAACATGTGAGTTTCCTAAAATGAAAACTGTCACTGAAATTATTAATGTGTTTGACAGTTCCACTACGTACTATTACACGTTTACTACAAAGACAGCGTCGCTATCCTGTCGGGTCTTACGTATGTCCAGCTAGTTTTTAACATTGAAAGGAAAGTATGCTGAGACCACTTAAGGCTATAATTGTGGTGCTAAGACCTTAATTAACGTATACTTCAGTTATGTGGTCAGTAATTTGTTATACGTTTCATTGATTAAAATCCGTTTCTGTAATTTTATTCAGTAAGAAACTTAGCTGTTCACTGAATTAATACGTGGATCAGTTTGACCCACATTTAAATAATTACCAATTACCGCACATGTCCCATTGGACCTGTCTACTTCACACCCCACGCGGCTCGTTTAATCCCTTTTTACAGTAAAAAAAGTTATTTTAGCACTTCATTGCACTAAATTGTGAATAAATTTGTCCCACGTTTATAAAGTTATCAATTGTGTAAACGGGCGCACATATCCTACTGGATTTTTGCCTGTTTCACACACAATGTGGCTCGCTTAAGCCCCTTCTAATAAAAAAAAAAAAGCTAACAAGATCAGCACTTCGTAGCACTAAATTGTACCACATTCATTAGTTACCAAATGCGTAAACATGGGTATGTGCGCCACATATGGGTATGTGTGCCACATATGGGTATGTGCGCCACATATGGGTATGTGCGCCACATATGGGTATGTGCGCCACATATGGGTATGTGCGCCACATATGGGTATGTGCGCCACATATGGGTATGTGCGCCACATATCCTACTGGATCTTTGTCTATCCCGCACATGGCGTGGCCCGTTCAACCACATTCTTCAATAAAAATGTAACAGGTTCTGCTCTAGGTAGTATTAAATCGTGGATAAGTTTCACACACCCGCACTTATATAATTGTCAATTGCGTTAACAGCCACATGTCTCGCTGGATCTGTCTATTTCACACGCCACGTGTGCCGACCATGTCCCTATCACTCCATTACACTCCACACTCGAAACCAGTATAAACGTCATTGTATTTATAGCTATCAACTGATCTCAATATTGTATATGAATAGCTGGCACATATGGATATAAAAAATATGCGGCAAGGGTGGGAGTCTGCGCTTCAGAATATTGATGAAAAAACTTATTGCTGGACTTAGGGCCGGTTTCATCGTTAAAATTTAATGACAGATAGTAACAATAAGAACATTTAGGGCCTCACATGTTTCATTGGGCGTAATTTAGGACTTATCGTAGGCGTAACAAAAACACATTGGTGAGGTAGTTGTTAGATTTATCACACAAAACATCATTTGACGTCGGTATTATAAGAGTGATCTTCGATTGTTGTGAACCAATTCGGGTGCAACGCAGCTATGAAAGAATACCTTGCAAAATTTAATGAGCTTATTTTGAGACATTTCGCCACCAGAAAGACTTTGGGGCTGAATTGTCAGAAAACGTTCTTAGCAATCTTAAAGCTATTTGCAATTGCCAAAAAAATTATAGATGGCTTTGAAATTACCAACATTTAAATGTTAACAGCATGTAAATGTTCTACTTCATTCGCTAACACAATTAAACTATTTCCATATAAGATTTAGCACCACTGTTTCTTATTCCACGTAAATCCAATTAAGCGAATGAATAATTCATACATTATCCCTACAAATACGGCACTGAATCAACGTTCTATTCTTTCCCATGTTCGTTATCATTTTCAATCTATTTGTTCAATATTAGACATCAGTGTTTTTAAAACTATTTCTCAATGTAAATTTTTAATTATGTTACACCGACTTATATGTTCAGTAGACGGCGGCGTTAGTGTGGCGTTTGGTATTTGACAGCTGTAGATAGCTGTGTATACCAATAGCAGTTGTTGTTAGCTGTTTATTCTAATGGCCGCTGTGGATGCCTGAAGCTACTGGAAGCTGTAGTTTCGATCTAATCGTGAGAGGATCGTCGTCGTCTTCATTACTACAACATTTACTTATTGTCCTTAGTTAAGCAGCTGTATTCAACTTCATTTTTAATATTATTGCAATTACAGTTAACTTTTATTTGAATTTATACTTCATATCATTTATTCAATTAAAACAAACGCTTGCAAAAATTATAAGCTAAAAATACAAGTGAATTAAGTATTCAACTGATGAAACAAAATTTCCATTACCCGATGCTGCTTTATAACCACGCCAAAACACTCAGATAATGACGCCGAAAGGGTCAGGAAACTCGTTTATATATTTTGATGCTACTAATTCATTTCCTTTATTATAACATGTGTTTGATCAAAGCTTCTATGAATGTTACTCAGAATTATTACAATCAAAGTATCAGATTTAGGGACTGTTAAGTTTGTTGGTGTTCTATTTTCGCATAAAACTAAAATATAGTCTTCTAATTTAAAAAAATATCTAAATCGGTTTATCGCTAGTCTTTTGTCATTGGAAGCGTTATAGCACCATTGCATGCAACTTTGACCCCCACTTCCTGGTTGGCACATCTCATACATAAAGTCGCTGTGAAGTGGAATTGCTTGACAAAGGGCAACATATACATGACTTCGATAGTCAACAAATGGTTACTCTTCTTTACATGCTCCCATATACTATAAAACACCTTCACCACTTTTCATGTTCAACACACATAATGTTATTAATTAGACAGTCCACAGAATATATAAAGTTTTACCGTGGATCCTCTTAGTGAAAATCACTTAGCGAATATCAATATAAATCAATGTTTTCACTACTCTATAAGAGAGCCACTCATTCGGTAACGTAGAATTTAATATCGTTGGACATTCCATTTGAAAAAGAATTTATTTTAATTGAAAATCCCATCCCCTTATTCAAGTTGGACAAATCTTTGAAGAGACTCGTCCGTAGTGAAATCGGCATATTCATCCGCATACAAATTATATACGTGGCTTAATATAAGCGAACACATCTACTACTACCAGTAAGAGTCCCATACTGTATTGCAGCGGAATTGGGCCGGCACAACCGGAGCGGTATCTCTCGCTTACCAGACACCGACGGAAAGTGACTGCTTCGCTTTCGCGTTTCGTGCGGTTGGTGAGCTGCTGATGGCCCATTGGTGGGAAGGAGGAAAGTAGGCCAACACATTTGCAAAACGGATATGCGGATGTTTACGGACGTTGTAAGTTATCAAAGGTTACGAATACTGTACGATGTTTGTCCCTCTATAATAATAAAAAGTACTAATATTATGAATACTTAAGTATGTGTATTTGTAGTTTTTTCACGCAAAAACTACTGCACAGATTTGAACAAGCTGACACAGATGTTACAATCTGGAATATCATAGAAATCCTTTTTATTATAAAATAAATTATTCCTTCGGATATATCGTCGAGCCACATACTCTCCCTCCATGCCATTACCCTGACCATATTTGAAGTTCGACTTCAAATATGGTCAGGACAATCGCGAGGAGGACTTGATTTTATCCTTGTGAATTCTTGTAATAGTAATAACAATATCTGTGGACTTGTTACACCACGTCAGCCCAGTCCTGTGGTAAGTACCGTAAGGACTAGTGTCACAGGGACTGGTCTAGTCCGAAAATGTATTTAATGTTCTTATAAATTTAACAAATATATATATATATATATATATATATATATATATATTTAAAATTTTAATTATGGCAATATACATAATGCCCGTAACCACTGGCGTAACATGCGGGCTAACCGCCACGTTACTGGCAGAGCCAGCCGGTCGTCTATTCAATAAAATGTTGAGAGAATTCTCTCCCTAATTTCGCTATAACACGAGTGACAAGTCGTCCGTAGCAAAGTTAACCAAACGTTTAAGTGGCAAACACGATCTACATGAGTTTTGCGCTCTTCGGGAGGTATTTAAATCCGTTGTGACAGCTGGCACACGTATCGATAAGCCAGGTGACGAGATTCTGATAGTCTATAGGTTAATTACTATCATATCTCCTTGATAGAGATATGACAGTTATATATGCTGGTTATACTTCTTCTTCTTCTCTTTTGTTAGAAATGGCAATCGGCCGTCATAGGTTAACAGCCATTGCTGCCAACGTCCAAGTAGACACTGGTTATACTTAGTAAGTTTGCTTTGTAGCGAATAGGCCCATTCCCTGGTACTAACAATTGTTAAAGTTTGCCATGCCTAAAAATTATACGTTTAAAAGAAATGTTATTGTTGAAAATATAAAATCTACGGCACAAATACCACGACGCAAAAAGGATTTATTATTAAATTTATCTCGATTTTATCGTTAAAAGTACAATATAATATCGGACTGGAACAATATTCGCCACATCGACGCCGTATCGATCCACATGTCATTTAACAAAGAGTCTCGAGATGACAAAAACAGTTCCGTTATAGACTGCGCATCGTGTCTCCTCACTACTTCGCTATTGAGAGGGAATTGTGTGAAAAATAATATCCTCGGTGTCGCCTTCGCGTCTTGATAAACAGTAATGGTATGTTTCGAGATTCCGTGTTACGTTTTTATATCGGCAAGATTGGTTTGCAATATTTTGTTTTATTGCACATGTGTGGCTGAACGTACAGTTTTTTTTGTTACAAAAGCAGACAGCCAGACTTGGCATTGACAATTTTTATAATCGGCACTTTTTTGGACAGGACACAAACGTAAAAGTCAGTTTCAGACTAGCATGCGTAATCTTTTTTCCTAATCGTACTCACTTGGGATGGATACCAGCGTATAATTCAATTTCATGTTGGTATCTGTAATTTTTTTTTACCATATTTTATTGGACCGGATCATCATCATCATCATCATTATCGGTCCACTGCTGGTCACAGGCCTCTCTCAATGAACGCCAAGACGACCGATCTCCTGCTACTCGCTTCCATCCCAGAACGGCTACTGCACGGAGATTGTCTTCCCACCTGGTGAACGGTCGACCAACACTTCGTTTTCCTAAACGCGGCCTCCACTCCAGAACTGTTCATCTGAGTGTGTGACCAGCCCACTGTCACCTCAGTGAGCCTATTCGTCGCGTGATATCGGGTACTTAAGATCTCTGCCTTATGTCTTCATTGCGAATTTTGTCGGACATAGAAACACCCAAAATAGCACGTTCAACAGCCCGTTGAGCTAGCACAAACTTGCGGACCAGTCCTAAATTAAGAGCCCATGTTTCGGCCCCATAGGTCACACGGGGAGAACGAATTGGCCTTTCGACTTCAACCTCTACGATATTGGACCGGATACCAAAGTGTAATTTAGTTTCGTATTTATGCGTCGTTGATTATTTAATTTTGTACGAATATATGGAATTGTTTGTAAGAAAGATTCCCTCCACAATTCAAACGTGTACCCACTTAACGTCTTCGCTTTGGTTTAACGTGTTCACCGAACATGTCTCAAACTACAATGAACATGTTGGAAGCAATGTGCTGCAGGGATTCACATATGATCTTTTAATATCTAACATACCCTATGATATTTTAACATGCAATATACGCTATGATCTTTTAACGTCTAATACATAATTATCCTGTTGCAAATTACATCGAAAAAAAACATAGCTGGTAACATTACTATCTCTGTCTTCATCTAGAACATTCCATTGTATTTTGTAGAGATTTTGAGGATAAAAAGTAAGTTCTAACGGAATTCCGGCTACAGCGGTCATCTCTATTCAGAAACGCAGGGCACATTATAGTGCAGGAATATTTTGGCAGACACAAGTGTAGTATCTATGCTCCTATCCCGGTGGGATGGGAATCCAACATAAGCGTAAATAAATCAGGCACAGTACAGACCGACTCATGTTGAGGCACGGGTATGTAAACACTGCCAACTTCCTGACTCCAGACTGTTATTAGAAATTGAAAGATCTTAATACAATTTTTTGTTTTTTGTGTTTTGATTTTGGGATTTGAATCCGGGACGTGTTTGAACATGATTACCACTAGTCGTTGGCTTACAGATAACAACGGGATGTGTAACACAAGAGCAGCAATGTAGTATTTAAAATAAACTGCTATCGTAGGCTAGATTTACCCACTTTCTCCGATAGGTAAAAAAAGTTTTCGAACCCCGCAATCATTTTGTGTACTGCGGTGTTGTATGCAGTGTCATCTGGTCTGGTGAGTATTACGGTTGTGTTTATTCATCTTTTCCCGAAATAGATTAAAGAGGTTTCCGGACAAGACAAAACAAACAAACCTCTTTTGCAAATTTGCAAGAGATATCTTTTTACATAAATTCATAGCTATATAAATTCTATAGTCATATCATGATTACATTTAGGTCTATTATTTCATTGACCTAATATAGAGCTAAAGTTAACCAAACGAAGAACTATTATTTTGCATTCGTCATACATTTTACATAAATCCAATATAAATTCTAATATAGAGAGCGCATATGCCTGAATACTTGTGATATGATTTGAAGTGAGAGTCTGAAGTCTGTCGTAATTTGGAACGTAACATAAGTTTGCGCGGAATATAAATAGTGACTGTTGATATTATATTAAGTATTCTCTTTATAAGGAATAGTTTTTTTTTTTACAAATTTGGTGGTCAAACTCTGTGAAAAACGTCTAGTATTCCTTATTATTTGTCGGCCAGTTAATTTTAGTAAATTATTTGATTGTTTTAGAAGCTTCTTTAATTTCAGTGTCAATGATTAAGTAGCATCATTTTGAATATTTTTAAAATTATTTCAATAAAAGTGATTACACCTAATAAAAATGTCTGAATAATATTTCAGAAATATTGTTTTTGAATAACACGATTTTTTATTATAAACAACAGGACGTTAATCAAAATTAACGAAACCGTTATATGCTGAAAAGCTAAATTAGACATTTTAATAACAATAATATTGAAATAAACTAATAACATAGACTAGACTAACGTAGACTCTATTTTTTATTTTGGCTGTAAAGCAATTTTATTAGGAACTGCCAATCAGTTAAAAGCTTATAAACGATGCGATAAATGTTTTCAATGTACTGCCACATTTGCTTCAATGTCGAGCCAAGTGTATTTCAGTTTGTGCAATTTATATTCTACTAGTGTCTGGACTTAGAATTGTATCATGTCTTTTCTTTATTGCACAAGGAGCAATGAACGAGCAATCGGAGATGAGATGACTACCGACGCCCATGAACATTCGCATGACTGTTACGCAGATGCGTTGCGCCCAATGGGCCACCGGCTACTCACAAGCCGCATGCCGCGACAGCGACGCACTCACTTTACGCCTGTATCAAGTGAGCGAGAGATACGTCCTGGTCGTGCCGGCCCCATTCCCTCGCACATGACACACTAGTGTCATGCATCATACACGGATCATAGAAATCCTATGCAGCATAGCACTACATAGCACTACCCCTTCCGAGAATCATATAATTTATAATCGTATATCGAAATGGAACTCAAAATACACTCAAAAAGGTGACCTGATGACCTGATGACCTGATGACCTGATGACCTGGTGTAATTTCATACACATTTCATGATCACAAGCTATACGCGTATATAATCAACAATTTACCATAAGACGAGAAAAGACGTAGAGCCTATCTGATTGTTGTTATATACTACGGATACATAAGAGATGTGAAAATGTCTATAATCTATGTAAAACTCTAATGTCACTGATAACTGATTGACTGACAGACAGAAACTACTGTACCTAGAAACTAGAAATTTGGCACAGAGGTTCGTTTAATTAATTAAGTGAGCACTACTAAAGGTTTTTAGAAATTCTACCCTAAGGGGATGAAATAGGGAGGTAATATTCACTTGTTCCTAGGTTACGCGGGTTAAACCTTGGAATGCTGCTAGTATTATATAAGAATTGAGTTTAATTTTTTGAAATATTTGCACCAAGCTTCGAATCGAAAATAGAAAACAAACACAAGATCAATCAAAACAAAATACATGGTAAAATCCATTCAAATTCCATTCAAAATTATTTTTTGTTATAAAATATTTGATTTTCCCTCCGAAGATCATCGAGCTTGTTTATATGATAAATAAAAGATCATTTGCCATATAAATAAACGAAACGAGTTAATATTTGCAATGTTTGTGTATGAAACCTTCTCATAATTTGATACAAGGTGTTTGCGCGGCTTACGCGTGTCGCATTTGGGAAGAAAAAGTTTCTCGTATTCATTGTTCATTCTACATACTTAAATTGAATTTCGCAGCTGTCTCTAAGCTTGTAACTAACGTTACAACTTCGTTACTTTTGATAGGTTAACGTTACTGGTGTTTACAACTTCGTTAGTTTTGTCACATCAACGTTACTGATGTTTACAACTCCGTTACTTTTCCTTGTTAGTGTCAAAATATCCTATTTTGGTTATTGCTAAACTCAAACCCTAGTTTTAGTCGATTTCGATATTCAAAGTTAGTTTTGCAGTAGTAGTTAGATCATGATCACTAGTCCGTGCGGTTTGATGAGGTAAGATAGAAAGAGCATAACCTAGCATCTTTGATGAGGTAAGATAGAAAGAGCACAACCTAGCATCTTTGATGAGGTAAGATAGAAAGAGCATGACCTAGCATCTTTGATGAGGTAAGATAGAAAGAGCATAACCTAGCATCTTTTTCTTCATCCTGTCCTTAACCCATTTACCTATGTTCTTTTATACTATAGGGGTACAAACGAGAAGTCGGAGAATTTTAATGACTGCCTACGTTCATAGACGTCCGCATAATGCAAATGCGTTGCATTTGCCACCGAAAAAGAAGAAATATTAAGAGAAAAACATCTACAAATTTTTACTATTATTTCCACACACTGACGGCCCGAATTTCTATGAAAGTCATCAAAATAAACATATATGTAGAAACAAATACGGGACACGAAGAAATATATCAAAATGTAGCATATTACTGTAAAATGTAGCATATTACTGTAAAAAATTGAACAATCCAACAATATGCACTGTATAAAAATTAGTATCAATCTAGCAAAAGTTGCGTCCAGTCATTTCCAAATTATTCCATTCCATTTCACAATATCGGATACGATTTTAAAGTACAAAAATACCACATAAATCTCAGTAGTATCATAGTAAAGCGTAGTGGATTCGCTCACGTGAGGTGGCTTATCGCGTTTTTTATCAACGAGAGTCAATCACATGTTATGGACAACATGTAATTGGGTTTTCGGAGACACAAAGGGAACTATGAGTCGGTTACGACCAATGGACAAAAAATCAAACCAAAAGAAGACGGTCGTATCAGGCCCAGGTAATAGATATAAATTTACAAACAAGCTGGACTTTGTCTTACCCAGCGTAAAGCGGACAACAGCGTACAATTACGTTCCCACGCCATTAAAACATATATTATTTTGGATAAGAATGAACAGGTGTTTTAAATCAATAGCTTGAAAATAAAAGTTGTTTCTGTGTGTCAATGGTAGGGAGTTATGAGCCACTTTTTTATAGAATAAAAAACGAGCAATCGGAGCGGAACCTTTTGTTGACTACCGACACCCATGGCCAGTCGCATGACTGTACCGGAGGTGCGTTGCATTCCTATCCCCCTTCCCCCAATGGGCCCCCGGCTACTGACAAACCACGCGAAACGCATCAGCGACGCTATCGCTTTGCGCCGGTATCAAGTGAGCGAGAGACTTTCCCGGTCGTGCCAGCCCAGTTCAAGTGCATGGCACTATCTCCTCCTGTGCATCATGGCACTACCTCTTCCCAAACATGCTATCTTAGATTTTTTTAGGCATTTTTATGATCTGTAGTACATTATTTTGATGCATTTGATCTGGTTTAGTCAGCGTCCACAAGGTACTTATATTGCGCTATTTAATAAAGCATGCAATTTGTAATATTACAAACATTTCATTTGAATTTTAATTTATATTTTAGTTATATTTGGCATATAAAGCGTGCCACAACCTCTTAACAATGTTTATAAATCTTCACGAATTTTCTAAATAATTATAAAGACTGCACCAAAATACATTGCGTGATTCAAACAGAGTAAGCTTAGAAACAAGCATAGAGACGCGGAGAACATCTTTGTGTTAATGCTATGTAGTTACATATTGAAATGACGATCGACGGCTTAGTTGGTAGCGTGGCGGTCAGTATACATGTTTCCACGGAGGTTGCGGGTTTGAGTCTCGCCTCGATCATGGACGTTTATATATGTATTATATGTATTTCTGTAATAAAAATCTTAAATATACGTAATTTCTTAAATTCACAAAAAAATAAATATATCTCCTTTGTCTAGGAGCTGCAACACAAGTCCTTACGGTACTTAGCACAGGTCTAGACTAACGTGATGTGATAATTATACATTATTATTGTTATTATTATTATTATTATTATTATTATTATACTGATGATTTGTTTATTATAACCGGTAGCTTATACCTAATATTGATAAAGGAAAAGGTCCCGACAACTGGAGGTGGCGCTTTTGCGCACGGGGCAAGGGGCGAGGATGGGAACCTGCAGTGCGGGGCAACCCGATCTGTGGAGGTGGAGCTGGTTCCTTAGGGGGCAGATTAGCAGTCGATGTGTCGTGATGATTGTTGTTCCGGGGCGACTCACCAAGGGCGACACTGATGGCACTCGCGGCGGTTTTTGTGGGTATTCGACACTATCATGTGCCGCGAGTCTCACACACCACTGGACCCACCCAGGGCCGGTGAAGGTGCGTAAATGCGTTTCACCGCGTCAACGGAAAAAAAAGGAAAAGGTTCCATAATATGATGTTATTTCATGGGTAAGCTTGTGCTAATAATATGAATATCATAGTGTCACGTTTCATAAGTATATAATGTATTACCACTTTTGGGTCGCTGTTCGACAACAATAGTTCTGATCATAGGTACCACAGAAATAACCCTTTCCTTTTCCTTTGTTTTCTCCCCGATCGTATCGGATTGTCATCATATCGGAAAAGGAGAATATGGGAACAGAGGGTGCACTTGTGTCTGTGCACACACTTGGACACTATTTCTTTATAGTGTTGGGAGAGTAAGGAGAAATGGGAGCGATTTGTACACATTAGTACATCGATGAATGTACTGCCCTTTGAAGTGAAAGAGACAACTTGTCACGCTCTAAACATCACTTTGAAGTGAAAGAGATAACTTGTCACGCTCTGAACATCACT
This sequence comes from Eumaeus atala, assembly GCA_017140195.1. NCBI lineage: Eukaryota > Metazoa > Arthropoda > Insecta > Lepidoptera > Lycaenidae > Eumaeus > Eumaeus atala. The sequence goes on along the minus strand of JAFELO010001298.1, from coordinate 185,826 downwards.
TTGAAGTGAAAGAGACAACTTGTCACGCTCTGAACATCACTTTGAAGTGAAAGAGAAAACTTGTCACGTTCTGAACATCACTTTGAAGTGAAAGAGACAACTTGTCATGCTCTGAACATCACTTTGAAGTGAAAGAGACAACTTTTCACGCTCTGAACATCACTTTGAAGTGAAAGAGACAACTTGTCACGCTCTGAACATCACTTTGAAGTGAAAGAGAAAACTTGTCACGCTCTGAATATCACTTTGAAGTGAAAGAGACAACTTGTCACGCTCTGAACATCACTTTAGAACCCCTTACGTATTTCCGTAACTTCCCAAGTTCCACATTGTTCAATTTAATGTTAGATTGTACAATACATGTAACAGGAAGCGTCTTTGAGTATTGTAGCTGAATTGGACTTTCAGGACTTCCAGGTCAAATAATACAGCCGCATAATATCAACTATATTCGTTCGTTAGGCTAATGAGTTCGGTGTGTGTTCGGTGAATGAGTTAACGGTGGCCTTTTGGTTACTACACGACACAATGCATACAACGTTTTCGACTTACAGTTAAGTGTCGAGGGTTAAACACCAATTGCAAATAGCAGATTCTGCTATAAATATTAGAGCTTGGATATAAATAAAACTCAACGGTAAGTATGAATTTTGTATTTTAAAATCAAAAGTGTGCCGGCCATACTTTTTTACGGTCCAACCAATATCGAGACACATGTGCAACATACATTACTCGAAACTCGAACTCTCGCACCAAACAGGATACTACTGCATTATATGGATTTAGAAATTGTACATGAATTTTTACGAAGCTTCTTTTTTTATAGGGTGCAAACGAGTAATCGGAGCCGTCCTACGATTACCGCCATGAACGTACCGATGCGTTGTCCACCTTTCACCCCCCTCCCCCCAAAGGGGCCGTCGGCTACTAACAGCGCGAAACTTGTGATGATCATTATATCAGAATAATCTGATGGTAGCAAATGAGCAGAGAGGTCAACTGATGCCGTGTGATCACATTGGAAAGATGACGTAAATATCCATGAAACAGGAAAATATGTGTGTTGCGCTTTGTCTAAAGGCAGATTTGGGACCATCCGAATTCTGAGAGACTACAACTACCTATGACTCTTTATGGGAGGCCTACAGCTGTGGGCGTCCTCCGGGTGACGATGATGATGCAATAAAACTTACACTTACAATTATTTTTATATTTTATACAATAGGGGGGGGGCAGACGTACAGTCGGAGCCTTTTTACGACTACCGACGCCCATGATGTCACTTTACCGCTGTATTATGTGAGCGAAAGGTACCTCCCCGATCGTGCCGGTCCAATTCCGGTGCTATGCGGCATGGCACTACATCTTGCTAAAATTGAATCAATCATTACTACACTGCAGCCGAATCGGCCGGTACCACCGTGGTTGTACCTCTTCCTCATATTAACCTCAAAGTGATGGCTTCACTGATGCATTATTGCGGTTTGTAAAGTGCCCTTCGCTAAGGGCCCTTTGCTAAGGGCTCTAGCGAAAGAGTACATCTGTGTAACTGTGCAGATATTAATGGGAGTTATAATTCCCCTATACCTCCGATTGCTCGCTTGATCTATTATGCCATATAATGTACAAATAATTGACTTTCAGTAAGTCTCAAATTCCTTCCACAAGTTCGGACAGACCAATTTGGTAAATAAATATTACGTAAAGTTGTTTATGTGACAAGTTGATGACGTCATATGACATCATGGTACGCGGAAGAATCTGCATATCGGATTACAATCGCCTCTTTTATGGGGCCATCGTGCGATAAACCCCGAAATTTCTTAGCTAGGAATTTTGGCCATAATTCAACATGGCGTCGCTCGTCTATACTTAAGCCGTTTGTCCTGATATAATGGGGTTAATTTCAGGGCGACAACGTACACTATAAAGTATTACATAATCATTATTCTACATATTGTATATAACAATGTTACTAATATCATGTCTCTCCTTGAGACAGAAACTACAGATTTAGATGAAGTTTGGCACAGATATAGATATCTCTAGTAACAATATTTAGCTTCTTTAGAAAAAATAAGTAGCTTTCGTAGTGTTTATACGCGAGTGAATCGTGCATATGGACAAAGCATATGTTATGTTATCACTGTCTTTGTTCTGTACTCATAATTCATGGAAAATGTTCTTTAAAAAAATGTGTAATGCTAGAGTACCCACACCAACTCAGAATTCTTGAATAAAGCTTTTTTTTTCTACTTTCAAGTAGTTACACAGCTTGTTCAATCCCAGACAAGAGGACATATTTTATTTTATGTAATGCCATGCCCTGCGGGTTTTATTCAGTAGTTTCGACTATCCTTTATACTTCACAGCAAGCAGAGCGTTACAGCAGGAAAATATTTAAACAAACCTCGATATGATCATTTAAAGTCATTTTTTATATCTCAAACATTTTGAAGAAATTGAGGCTAAGTTAAACATTTTGAATGCTTGCGTGAATGAATTCACTTTTCGTTTTGTACCCCTATTTATACGCATTTAATTATCTTATTCATATTGAAAATCCGTAAAAATATTTTTTATAGTAGACGTTTAGATTAGTTAGAACTTATTATAGTAGACGTTTGATATAAATATAAAGTTGTTTTTTTCTGTATTTATTTCTAACTTACATAAATTAAATGTAAGAAAAAAAAAACAAAATATATACCGGGGTCGTATCGATTAGCAAAACTCTTTCGGTGTTAGAAAACCCATTTACCGACGAAGGATATAATGTCTCTGTTCCCTCATTCTCCTATTCCGATGGGACGGCAGTCCGACACGAACGGAGAAAAATCAGGCGCAGGACCGACGGCTTAACTTACTCTCCGGGGTACGGGGTGTGACACCACCAATTTCCTAACTTCGGAATATATAATTAATAATAAATTTTGTTATTACGAATTGAACAATACCAATAACACTTTGGGCGCTGCGACGCGAACCACATTATGTAACCGTGTTAGGTGAAAGTTTCTGAAGAAGAGAAACGAGAAAAGTATTTATTCTTTCTTTTTCATGCTCTGGAGCGTTATTTTATGATTTGAATTCATTATTAGAGATAACATTTTACTTCTTTATAGTATAAAAGGGCAAATATACAGTAAGTGCCTGCTTATAAATACCCAAGCATTAGCAATCCGGAAGCATTATTGTGCGTATATTTCATTTCATTCTGCGAAAGACACGAAACGCGGCCTGTGACAATGAGACGATATCGTGATCGAGAGATGTCTTCCTGGTCGTCCCGGCCCAATTTGACCGCAATGTAGCATGACACGACCTGGCATGATCTTATTTGTGAGGAAGCACTGCATACTTGCATATTTGCACACACAATTGACAAATTTCCATACCCCTTTGTTTCAATTATTATGCTTGTTCAATTAACGGTTTAAATAATTCAAAGATCATTCTACAATCATTTAATTAATTAAATTTATAGACAGTTCTAATAATAACTATAAAACATAATTGGGTGTTATCCTAATTAATTAATAGCGAGCCTAATAATCATTACCGCTCTTGTTTGAAGTTGTTTAGTGTTAGTTTTGTTTCGAAAGGTTTTGATCATTGCAAACGTTTCAATTTTTAATGAACGAAATGTGATTCCAAATGTAATTCCTGACAGTGGTATTACTGCATACAATAACTTTTTTATTAACAGTACCCCGTCTCTCCGTAGTAAGCCTACAGGGCGTATCAACATTACGTTATATAGGCTATTTACTACAGCCTATATATCTTATGTACATAGCTCTCCTAATCAAAAATATTTTTACAAATGAAACAAATTCATAAGAATGGTAAAATATTAGAATTATAACTAACTATTAATTACACTCTAACTGATTGATTCAGTTAATTGTGCGGACAACCAAGATATTTGTGAACAAAAATATTTAATGATCTTAATAATTTCCCCTGGGGTGTGTATATATTAAATTGATATTTGTCGTAGGATTAAATTAATGATTCTGGCGAATGGTGAAATTAGCTACATTTACACCATTACTAATTAATTAAGTAGATAAATAAAACGGAAATAAATTAATTTTATCACTTTATTTATTTTTCATGTTAGTTATAAATAAATAAATACATATAATATTCATTATTAGTTTATTTAAGATAATTGGAACACTGATTAAATAATTGCCCAAATTACCGCTGAGAAAAGTCAGATTTATAACAGAGTTATGAAAAGTCAATAGAATTTTATGGCTACTTGGAAAGTTTGCCCATTACAGCTGGGAAATTGAAAACTTCTGTAGTTCAGTTCATAAGCATATTAGTTCTTGAAGTTGTAAAAAAATCGTTAGTGGGAAACTTAGAAGTGTTTTATAGCCGCAGTTTTCTTATAGCCGATGTTTACTGAAAGCGATTTTATATTTTTATGATTTTAATATAAATAATTTTGTAAAGGTATTTGTGGTGATAAAACATCGGATATTTTTTCTTAACTGTTTTTATGTATGATTAAGTAATTTCTTTGGTTTTCCCATTCGATTATTATTATTTATATACTTCTACTATTAGTATATATCTTTATTAATTGTAACTGACTTGAATATGAAATGACTGTTGGCATTGCTACAAAACGTTGAACTTTTGGTTGTTTTATTTGTTGAAAGGGTCCTATGGATTTTGAGAACTACTTATGTATAAAATACATAATCTTTATTAACGATTTTACACAATAAATTATTTATTTTCATTTCAAATAAAAGTATGATTTATTATGAATTCCAATGAAAACATAATATAACTTTTTTTGTTATATTTTTAGGTAAATAATTATAAATCATTTTGATGAAAATATGGCGTAAAATATTATTTTGTACGTATACATAGATACTTCCTTAGTTATAAAAGTAACTGAGACAATGGTTCAACTGTTTGAAAAAAAAAACACGTGACTTATTTGCAGTAAAAATATATTTTATTTTTACTGCAAATAAGTTACGTGTTTTTTTTTTTCAAACAGTTCAATTACTACTAATATCTTGACTGTATATAACTCTCACTTACCTGATACGTATGAAGTTCTTCGGGGAAAGCTCCGGCGACTAAGCACGACTGAGGGCAACAAGTGTTATGCCGCTGCCCGCCTAAAGCTTCGCTTATATAGCACTGGGCGGGCGCCGCCCAATGCCGCCCACCTAATCATCGTGCCAATGCTACTAACACAGTTTGCACTTCAATTTGTGGCACCAAAATTAATATCTTGGCTTGAATTTTCATGCCTACCTCTCGTAAATTAATATTTACCCGACCTTAGTAAAAGGAGAAGTGTGACTTTCTAAGTTATTTGATAAATTTGTTTCTATAATAATAAAACTACAACGCATTTTCTCGCCAGTTCCTTAATGGGGTAAGCAGAGCGAACGCAATCCCATACATCACGATCCTTGCCTCCTCCACATTCATTACCCTCTTTTTAATTTGCTATTGATGTGAATAAAGTAAAAACTTAAACAGACATTATTTTGTATAGAACAGGTGGCATCCTCATAATTACTATACCGATTCGTCCTTCCCCTCCCCCCTCGAAATGGGCCACCGGCTACTCACAAACAGCACGAAACGCGACACTCCAGATGTCACTTTGCGGTGGTAATACGTGAGTGAGAGCTCTCCGGTCGCGCCGGCCCAACTCCGCTGAAATGCCATCTGGCACTACCTCTTGCATAAATAATATAGGGCAAAACCCTTTTGTGTGTGTATGCATAGGTCCGTATGTATCCCAGATTTATTTATGAATATTGAATATCAGCTAAAATGACCCCATGATTGTAGCTTGTAGAAACAAATAAAAGAATGTGTGTTTTAACAAATAAAAAGATCATTATGTAATATGCCCAGTTTTTATTTATTTTTCGTTAAATTTGATGTCATCTTTTATTGATACAAGAAAGTAACATCATCACCATCCGCTCTTGCCCATTGCAGTAGACCTAGCACTTGACCGTCGTCCATAGACGTCTGCATATTTCTTATCTTATATATTATTTGATGTTTTGACCTCGTTGCTCCCTCTCCCCCAATGGTCCACCGGAATACACAAAACGCGAACACAAAACGGGATAGTTGCATAGCTATCATTACATACACAAAACGGGATAGTTGCATAGCTATCATTATGCAACTATCCCCATTTGTGCCAGTCTAACCAGGCTGACACGCAGCTCGGTAATGTTTTTTATAATACCCACCTTTACCCCACCATTTCCAGTGGATAAACCTAATGGGAGACAAGTTAAAAATAACGCAATAAATCTATCCCTAGAGATATATAAAATGGAAATTAAAAAGAGGCTTAATAATTTACTTTGGTTGGTATTTTATGTTGTTTTCTTTATTGCACCGTTAAAAAGCTCCATCGGGACGTAAACCGTTTTATTGGCGATTGTTGTGTCTTAATAATTGAGCAGAGATTCATATCTTTGTACCTGTTTAATATCCATCTCATAATATTGGTTAGTGGGTAGTAGTGGCATGCTGCTATGTGCCGTTGATAGATTACCAAGATGTAGTGCCATGCTGCATAGAAGGAGGTATATATGCAAAATTGGGTCGGTACGACCGGGGAAGTATCTCGCTCACTTGGTACCGGCGTCGCTATCGCGTTTCGTGCTGTTTGTGACGAGCTCGTGCCCCATTGGGGGGGGTTGTAGTAGGGCAACACATCTGTGTTACAATCATGCGAATGTCCACGAGTGTCGGCGGTCATCAAAAGGCTTCGACTGCTCGTTTGCCGCTTTATGCTATAAAAAAACTAAAAAAATGATGTTTTATGTGCCACAAATTGGTTGGTCCAACCACGACGACAACGCGCAGTTCGTACCACCTGCATGTGGTGTGAAGGGGGGCTGGTTCCCCTAGTCATGATCGCTCCAACCAGCTCTTCCAGCCCCCACTAGTTACTTTCACTTATCTTAAGTAACCATCGGGATGCATCCTTTCCATCTACGGGAAAGAAAACGGGGACCTGTCCCCCTATCTACCACAATCTCATCGAGATCGTCGTCCGTCCTGTCTTATAGTAACCGATGTATCAGCACCGGATACTTCCGTCAGCTTAGAGCAGGAAAAAGAAGGTAAGAAATTGGTTCCAACTCAGTTGGAAAAGAAAACAACGCATCCGCATATCAAATCTATGGGCTTCAGTACTTGTCAAAAGGGTCTGATTGCTCGATTGATTAAAAAGTGCTGCGCCGTAGCTGAGTTGGGTCATGACCAGGCGTGACTTCTCTCGCACATGTTACTGCTGTCTGTAATGTTGTCGCGCTTCGTGCGTTTGTAAACAGGTGCCTTTTTAGAGAAAAGGGGATGCGGGTGTCTGCATAGCTATTATAAGGATGTATAGGCGTCGGTGGTTATTAAAAGATTCCAACTGCAAGTTTGCCCCCTTATACTGTAAAGATTGGAAACTTTCCTATAGGAAAAAGTTATCCCGCAGAGAAATACAAAGCACATACTTTGTTATACACCCGGTAAAGTATGCTTGATTTGTGAATTTTGAAATAGCAAAAGAGATTGCCCATGGTCTAATACGAGTCTCACCAATGCATCCGCACTACCACTTACAAAGTTGCCTCTTACATAGCATGGCACTACCCCTTACAAAGTCGAAGGAGGAAACGCGCAAGTATATTCGGTCCATGGGTGCTGTAAATGTATTTAGCTGCGGACTCCCAGCCGTATGTCGCCGGCGGCAGAGTTAAATATCCTATAAACCACCCATTACTTCGTAAAAAGTAGTTTTTATATGACGAGACATTGATTTAAAAAATGCCAAGATACACAGTCAATATGTCAAAACCGATCATTTCAACGGCTCGTTGTTATTCGCGACTATTTCAACTTGCATTACAGACGAAACTACGTGAAAAAGTTATTCTTACTGTAGCTTATGTGTTATTCTGATGTACAAGTTATATTATTGTTATGTTTAACTGAAACCCATTCAGTAGTTTTTACTAGAAAGAGTAACAAATATACATCCATACTTACAAACTTCCGTGTTTGTGTTAAGTGGCATGTGCACATGTAAAATAATAACTTTGGGAAGACAAATTAAAATTAGGCACGTAAGGTCGTGTTTGCGAAGAAATTATGAAATTAAGCAACATTCGAACAGTGTTCGAATTCGTATATCTTGTATTTTGTCTAAACCAATGGTTGTAGTCGACGTAGTGGGGACGATTAAATGAAATAGCCCATAAGACCACGCTACAAATGTAGTAGAGAGTGGTCGTGACGCTCACCGGGACATATATATCATCATCAGCCGGACGAAGTCCACTGCTGGACATGTGCCTCCCTCATGGAGCGCCATAGGTCGACGACGACGTGGTCTTCTCACACCCCTAGGTGTAGGGGGGGGGGGTCGAGGTAGCCGTTCCAGGACTTTTTGGTCCTCTGACGGCGGCTGCGGGGTCGCACCCCATAAAGATGGGGCGGTCTTTTTGTCCGGCGCTATTGCCGGGTTTTAGGTATCAACTGTTTGTTGTTTTGTGTTTAGGGAGGGGGTTTACCTCGTGGCGCTCCCCGACCGGTGCCGTCACGGGCGGTCGGCCCCTACCGGGTGAGATCGCCGGTTACCCCGGCGAAGGCCCAGCAGAGGGCCGCCAGCGACCAGAGGCGGCGTAATTCCGGAACGGGGCAGGGCAGAGCACCCCTTTGGGTTACCCATTCTCGCACCGCATCTACATCAGGGAACCCCACTACGGGGACTTGGATAGAGACGGGAGAATATGGGGAGGGATAGGTTTTAAGGAAGACAACTGCTGTAATGTGAATGAAAATCGAAGATCGGGCGGTCGATCGATGTGTGGTGTCAGGTTAAGTATTCTTCTACTGACGACACAACATATAGAGCGGATGGTTCAGCAAATGTACAGAAGCGGTAGTGCGAGGAAGCGATGATGAAAAAGCGAAAAGCATAATGGTTAATGGTGTGATAGGCGTGAAATGAGATGAGCTAGACCAGTGGAAGAGTGAAACTAAAATGAGTGAGAAGAAGAGTCCCGTGGGGGGGGGGGGTGCGAGCAGTGGTCGGCGCCCCCTCCGTCCGGTTCGCGCGGACGGGATCTGGATAAGCGAGCTAAATGTGAGCGAAAGCAAAAAGACAAAGAGTTAATGCGAAATAGATGGAGCTATGATACAGTGGACGTAGTATGTTTTATTGCGTTGCGTCCCTTGGCAACGCCAAACGGTCCGGCGGCCTTCGGTGGTACGGGGCTATCTGCCTCAGCGTGTCCCATTGTGAGGCGTCGGCCTTGGTGAAGAGCTGGCTGGAGAGCCTTGCCGCAAAGGTGTCGAGGTCCTCCATTCTTGTGTCCCGGGCGATGGTCGCGTTTCTGACGTAGCGCGGCGCGTCCACCGCGCGGCGCAGCGCCTTGGTTTGCACCGCACGCAGCCGCCTCTTATGAGAGGCTGCTACGAGGTGGTACCACGCCGGCGCCGCGTACGTCAGACGCGAATGTACGTAGATCTTAAATAGTGTGATTTTGGTGGGCAGCGGCAGGAACCTCGACATCGGGCGTGAGCCCGCATCGTGAGGCTGCTGTCAATGGTGACCCCGAGGTACCTCACCTGGAGTGACCACGGGATGTTTTCGCCCCGTAGTGTGAGCGGCGGCGGTTGTGCGCCGCGGCGAGGGAACGTTATCGCCTGTGACTTACCGGCGTTTAGGGCGAGTCGCCATTTGTCTAGCCAGTCGGGCAGCAGGTCTAGGGTGCGCTGCAGTTTGGCGGCGGCATGGTCCTTCTGAAGAGACGTTTGCAGGAACGCCGTGTCGTCGGCGTAAAGTGCAGCAAGGGAGGCTCCGCTGGAAGGTATGTCCTCCAGCGATAGGTCACGGTCACGGCTACTCACAAACCGCACGTCAGAATAGATGTTACCTTGCGGCGGTAACAAGTGAGCGAGAGGTCCCTTTCCGGCCATGACGGCCCAATTCTGCTGCAATGCAGCATGGCAATACATCCTAATGTATTATGAATGCTTAAATATAGCCCGTGTATTACCCAAAGAATGTTAGGATTTGATATCTACCTTGTGGGTATGATCTTGGCGGTGGTGCTGGTAATGCTCCTATCAAGGTGGATAATTTTTTTTATCTACTACTATTGGTCATGTTACTGCATTTGTCATATGAGTTTCACCGGGCTATTGCAAAGTTTGTCTATATAAAAAAGGTGACTGATTTTGTTTAGTCTGCACACGTCTAGGCAGCGTCGGAAGGCTTCTGGCTAATTGAAAAATTGTTACAATCATATGTATTTTTTGACTTTCTTCATACAGTAATATTTGTTATTGAGACTTGGGCTGAATAACAAATATTACTGTGCCAAAAAAGATTAAAGCAAATCGATATTTAGAGAAATTTATACAAAATTTTTAGGTATTTTTAACCATAGATATTTTTGAACAATGGATGAATATTATCATATGATAAAGAACACGTAAAGTGACATCTTCGGATGACGCTTTTGATGTGGTTTGTGAGTAGCTAGTGGCCAATTGGGGAAGGCGTCGAGCTCGTTTGTCAACCTATACTATAAAAGACTAGTGTCGAAATTATTTAGACACCATTCCAATAAAGATTGGCAAATCATAAAAGACACAATTTGCAAGGGTACTCGAAAGTCTTTAGTAAACTTTTATACTGCCCGAGATCGGTTCTCAACATCATCGTTAAATGTGTCATTGGTGCTTTGACGTACTTAACAAACAGCTCGTTACCACAGTAAGAAATAGGAAGTAAAATGAAGTCTATGTTATACTAGCATCACCTCGCTGTTCTACACGCGCCACTCCGGTCCTATTAGTAATGGCGTCATGGTACAGCTGATAAGCTTTCCTCGTTAAAGGGACTATTCGACAAAATGAGAATTTTTCAATACCGGCCAGTAGCTCCTGAGATAAGCGCGTTCAAACAAACAAACTCTTCAGTTTCATGTTATTATACTATGGATACTAAGTATAATCTTTCAAAGTCTTTTTGTGAATAAGACGAACAAAATCCACTCGCAGAAATAAATTTATACTAACATAGGTACCGTCTGTAGGTATGCTTTATTAATGAATATTTTAAAAGCTCTCGTCTGAAGGGGGCCTTAATTCGTCCAATCTTCATACAATTAAATAACAGGTTGTATGTAAGTAAGATATAATTTTACGTGCTAACAGTTCCCTAATTGATCTGTAAAGCATCGACCGATGGAGTGAAAGAGACGACTTGTATCGCCTTCTCGTTCACATTCGGAACATCTCTAAGACTCGACACGTTACTTTCACATAATTTTTCGTGCATCTAGCAATTACTAATTACTAATTTCCAAAATGATTTTACTTCAAAATTACCAGAAGTGTTTTTTTTTCAGTCCACTGCTCGACACATAAAATAATGCTGATGTGATTATCTGTTCCTTCTGTCAAAAGAATTTGCTCAACCACGTGAACAGACTTTTAAAACTCTCTTTGACAAGAATCTGCTTGTTTTACGGAGCAGTTTCTCTTGTGATATCTAATATTTTGTGCTGAAATCATTTACCTCGGCTGAGTCAACATAAATTAATGCGAAATGAAAATGTGAAAAATTGCGCTTAACGCCTCCGTGAACCCTTTACTTTGGTTATACTTGACATGTTATTTACTTTCATGCGGAAAAAATATAGAATAATAAATAATTTCTGTAGATTGCACTTCATGCTAAGACTGCAAGGCAAAGTTTTGTCTATACTAACATTATGAAGAGGAAACATTTGACTGTTTGTTTGCAAACATTGAATAAGCACCAAAACTACTGGACCGATTTGAAAAATCTTTTACATAGCCTTTATAACATTTCAATAATTCTAGAACGTTTTGATAATAATGTAACCAAGGTTGTGAAACAAAATGACGTATGTTATAAATTTATTTTAATGTCATTACAGAGACAGAAACATAAATAATAATACCCATAAATTTATATTTTTGTAAAGCAATGAACTTTTGCTACATTCCGTGAAATATCCGTGCGAAACCGGGACAGACTCATATATACATACACATATACATATATATATATATATATATATATATATATACATATATACATATACATATATATATATATATATATATATATATATATATATATACGACCAAACAGAGCCCTTTGACGACTGTGACGCCCATAGACATCCACGAGGAATTTATATGGGTCTGCTGGTGCTGACAATACCGATGGAGTGACAGTTATGATACTGTGGGTAAGAGAGCTGATGGCTCTGAATGTGTATGTAATCAGCCGAATATATTTCTTACATATATGTTTACAGGCGCCCAATGACATCTGCACATTTGTCGTGCAAATGCGTTGCCTTTTCCTCCGATGGACCACCGACTACTCATAAATAGCACGAAACGTGACAGCATAGTTGTCGCCATGGTGTACCATGGTTGCTGTAAAGCTTCTGAAACGTCGGGCTAGATAAATAATTAAATGAACCGCGATAAAATCCGTAAAATTAGTTTTATTGTAATTCCATCAAGAAGTGACAGTACACTCCATCAACTATAAATATAAAAGCTTATTCGAGATGGTCTCCATTTTTGCAATACTGTCCTTTAAAGGTTGTGGCCAGTAATCAATAGAAGCACGCACTCTTTCCATGGGGAAATCCCTCACTGACAATCGTATGGATTGTTGTAGGGACTCCAAATTATCATGGCGTTTAGTGTTAGAGTAAGCTGTACCCTTGAACTTGGCCATAAATCCATAATCAAGCCGATTAAGACCGGGACTAGACGACGGCCAGTCTTCAGCTCGGTTGAAGTCCGAGATGTTTGCTTCCAACCAAAAACTTCGTGGACCGAGGTCCATGACCTGGTGACTAGTCTTGCTGGAAGGACGTCGTTTATTGAACACTAGATAAAAGTTATATAATAGTATATAACATTGAAAGTTTTATTATAACTCAATAATAACTTTTTTCGAAAACCAAAATGTTGGCTTGAGCTAACTTCAGAATTGAACAGCTGAATTGCACCAGCATGAGGGAGGAAGCTCTAGCTCGCATGATACCCCCGAAAAATGACGTTCTTTTAAGGTTCTGGTGGCTCGTTTGAGGGAGGTAGGGAAAGTTTAGTATCTCGCGTGTATAACAGTAACAAGGATATTTGTGGCTGTTGGTCGTCATCAACGATTAACCCCCTATACCATAAAAAATTGCCCTAAAATATTCATGAAACCCCTTAAAAATCGAGCATGTTTCAACCAGTAATATAAAATTTAATTAACATTTCAATAACATGGAATGTGCCGAAATCACAATATAAGTTCATTCCAATAACATTTATGATCGGCGTTCTTAATGAAATCCCATTTCAAGAATATTAGCCTAACGGCGCGCACAATGAGCGGATTAGCGATTTTACTTCAAATTACAATTATTTTCTTATTTTAACATCTTTATTCGATACAAGTATGGAGAAAGGAGAGTGTGAAATTAGTCCAAGTGTTTTGAGTCCAAATAAAAAATATATATCCTTACCACGAAGGATTAGGCTGGGGCATAGCTTGCACCTAAACCTTCAAACTTAACCAGGCACAGTATATTTATTTCGCTGGATTAGACGTCATTGTTGTTGTCATGTCAAGCAACGCCTCGAGTATTAAAACTGCGTACAGTGAGCTGCCAAAGAGGCTGATAATGATCTAGTTTATTGCAATGCGGCTGCTCTATCGAATAACGTATAACGCCGAGCATTTTCTAGGAGAATTTTACTCAGTCGTATTCAATAGTTAGTGGTGGGTATTCGTTGGTCCACCACAAAACAAAAAAACCCTGTCTTTGAAAATGGCTAGCAGTAACAACATACGGTAATTTAGACAATCAGACTGCGACATAGTAAGGTAGTAAAATAATGTGTGATTCTCACTACCATATATTTCTCTTAGTTTTTCTTCTTTACTATTTTCATTCACATTTTACTTACTTACTTAGTGTACTTGTGTGTCGGCTGCTTTTTTCCAATGCTAATACAAGAAAACATTCATACAGAGGTAACGTAGGCGAATGCTCCTTCCTCCTTCCCCGTTAACCCAAGTGGGCCCCCGGAAAAAAACGCGCCGGGAAAATTTCACAAAAGCGAGAAGCCTTCAGTCGTGCCAGCCCAATTCCACTGCAATATAGCGGTGACGCTGTCTCTTACATCACTAGATTGGCATTAGTATCATTAGTATCAAAACAAAGATCAGAAACGCTTCCGCTTATGTCACATGTTAGCACCCTATTCTAGTCTATTTTTCTCACAGACAATGAAGACGCTGGCTATGGGAACAAACAAAAGAAATATGATTTGAGCGTGATACAGATAAGCAAGCACCCACGCCTTGCGCACGGATGACGGCGTGCATATCGAGTTCGCAGTGAAATAATCAAATATAGGTCACACCTGTCTATAACTCTTTGTTTTTCTAATATCGCGGAAAACAGAAAAAGAAAAGAGTTATGCGTGGAACGCTCTAAAAAATATTGTGCAATTACAAAACAATGTTCTATATATAAATAAGTTTCTATTAAATCTTTTCAAAGTACTCTCCAACGGCCTCGACACAAAGTTTCATGCGACTAAACCAGTTTCCAAAACACTTATTCCATTCTGCCGCAGACGCTTCATTTACAGCATCCTCAAGCACCGACAGTGCACCTTCCGGCGACGAAAACGTAACAGCCGTAAAAGGGCGACCACTACTTTCTTCATCCCGAAAAGATATTCGGCAACGCTTTAATTAGTTATACCAACGACAGTTAGTCGTATATTTCGTCAGGTTTCAACTGACATTTAAAATAATAAATATTTGCGTCAGACATTCATTTTTCAGTAGGACACCTTAATTTTAATAAGAAAAATACAAAAATGGAACGTACATTTTTCACTTATAATTTTTTTTTATAGCATATTTGCACCCTGCAAAGGAGCAATCGGAGCCTTTTGATGAGTACCGACCTCCATGGACATTCGCATGATTATTACGCAGATGCGTTGCACTCCTATCATCCCCCCAATGGGCCACCGGCCACTCATAAACCGCACGAAACGCCGTCACTTTACGCCAGTATCAACTGAGCGAGAGGTATGCCCCAGTCGTGCCCGGCCAAATTCAATGCATGATGCATGACACTACATCCTCCTATGCAGCGCGCACTACCTCTTCCACAAACATGAAAATTTTTACTTGCAACACTTTCTGAGTGACCAGGTAAACATAACCTTTTTTTTCTACCGAGTGTACTACGTGAGTGCGAGGGTTGTGCCGACCTAATTTAAATGCAATGCAGCTATTGCTGATTGTAATTAGTAAATTAATATCAAGAAGGGGTTGGCAAATGCGATGCCTTTTAATAAGATTTAAATTTGGTTTTATAATTATTAATTAGATCGTTTAATTTATTAGCGCCAAATCAAAGTTTACACTGAAATTTTATATATAGGTCTGTAGGTTGCAGTAATTTTGTAATGTCCAAGATACGCAGACATGGTTTTACAGTTATAGAGAGAAATGCACATCAACTATGTCGTCGTTAAATTGTAGTTTTATTACCTGAAATGAAGGATTTATTTTTTGTGAGAGGATAACAATGTTGAATCTGTGTTGGATGTGTGTATTTTTTAAACGACTTAAAAATTGAGGAATGATCTGTCCACATTATATAAAAAAGGCTGTCATTATTATGAATATATATTTTATTTCATTACTTATTTTATATTATGCTTTACAATTGGAATGGCTTTATTTAAATTTAGTATTCTTTAATTGTTATATAATAAGTATTCCAAGTAGTCACTGCCTTCCGTTTACCTCGATCCGGGAGGTCAAAATCGGTGTCGGTGAGCCTTACTTCTCGTCGCATGCCGGTTGATGTCCATCTCTGTGCTCCTCGCTCGGCATTGCTGTGCAGATGGCGCTGCGTAGCTGTTAACTTGTTGTTTATAGGATGTTTTTTTATTATTATTTTATTTGTTCTTTCTTTAGGATTATTATTTAGTTGCCATTGTCTGTATTACGATGGTGTAGGATTGCTGAATAGAGATATCTCTATTTGTCTAAAGACCGACTTCACGCAAGTATAATTTTTCAAAATTATATTGTCTATAATATGTTAATATATTGTTTTTCATTTAATTTGAGAGCAACACTATTCTCAGTGCAGCTCCTGGCTCCGGCCATTCGCTACAGCTCTCCGCCGGGCTGTTCAGTTCTCGGTGAGACATGACATTTTCTACTGGTTTGTAAAATTGTGTCCGTCTTCTTCCTCCTCGCTTTCCTTCTATCTTTAATTTTAACAAGTGAGTGAGTGAGTGAGCGACCCCACACATTTACAAAAACTAACTTAAAGTAAATTCACGTCAGACTCAAATCTTTAACTTGACATATTTCACCTGTTTTATGACACAAGAGGTTCATATTTTTAAAAGTTTCATCCCTCGTATCTCTTAAGCGGTTATGTGCTTTTTCTAAAAATTCTTTTGTATCTGAATACTGATAATGCTATCTACCCTGTCCCGCATTGAAATATGTGTAGGCGATGGCTGTGAGATCTCAATTAGACAATTGAAAACATACTCGACTTCATGTGGTACCGTCGCAATGTGTCCTTTTGCTGTTTCCATTGGTGCCTCGTAGGAAAGAAGTAAAGGAAGACATTTGTACATTGAGTGTCATGCTGCGTTGAAGCGGAATTGGGCCGACACTTCCGGGGAGGTAACTCTCGCTAACATAACAACGCCATAAAGCGACAGTTATGATATCGCGTTTAATAGGATTTAAGCGTAGCTGGTGGCACATTGGAGGAAAGGACATCTGCATTACAATAATGCGGATCCCTAAGGTCGGTAATCGTAAAAACCTATTCCTTGTTTAGCCACTATAAAAAAAGAATGCACGGGTCGTTTGCCCTCATAAGCTGGAAAAATATGCACCAGAATTATAGTAAAAAATCCTTTCAGCCATTTATATTGCCATGCAGCACCGGTCCTCTTAACAAATAAGCCAATATGACAATGTATATAGACTATGCAAATTAGTTTGTAGAGTGATTTATTACGAGCGAAGACTAGGCGATAAATACGGAATGGGTCATAGACGTCGTTAAAACGACGCCACGACGCCCGCGCTCAACTAGACTACACCCTCACGTTGTCTTGGCTCCCGGTGACGTCGAATAGCTTATTGGGTCTTACGCGATAGGTGATTTTTTTTTCTCGGCGGCTTGTCAGTCCCCTGAGGGACCGACACCTCATCCACAAAAGGGTGGCTCCATGGAAGGTACTACATGACGACCCCCACCAAATTTGCAACAGTGCAATGAGGTGAGGTTCCCATCCTCACCTCTTGCCCCGTGCGCAAAAGCGCCTCCTTCTGTTGCTCTTTTGTCCCTTCTTATAAGAGAAGAGAGAGAAGAAGAAGTAGTGATGGAGGGGTGGAAGGGGCGCGAACACAGTCAACGTCACAGTGCCATCGCTGCCAACACTTCGGTCACTCCTCCACGAACTCACGAACTGCCACCGGCAAATCCGTTGCGTGAGATGCGGGCAGAATCACGTGGTCGGCAACTGTCCCCTGCCCAAGGGCGCCACACCGACGTGTGCAAACTGCGCCGGGCCGCACACCGCCAACGACCGTAGGTGCAGGACCTACATCAGAGAGGCAAGACTCAGGGGCCTCAGGCTCAGTCCGCCGATACCGACTAAACCCGGGGTCAAACAGGACCAGGCCCCGAAAGAGAAGGCTGGGATGCCAGACCCCCTAGTCCCACCCACCAGTACCCACCATCAAGCAAACACCCCGGGGCCCGTTGAGCCTATGGACACAGCCCTGCCGGAAATTCGCTCCTGGTTCAGCACTGGCGAACTCAGAAAGATAATCGCTGAGATCGTCAAGGAGGAACTCAGGCAAGTGATAAGGGAGAAGCTCACTCGTCTGCTCAGGGACCCCAGGATGTGGCCGCACAAAACAGCCAAAAGGGAACCGGTGATGGATCGTAAGTCGTCAATTGCGAACCATCTACTGGAACCCCGGTGGCATCGGAGGAAAAGTTCAGGACCTCAGACAGCTCGCCCGGGAGTACGACATTCACGTCATACTGTTGGGAGACATATGGCTGGGGCCTGGACAGGACCTTAAGATAGCGAACTATGCCGTGTATCGCAGGGACAAGGTGTCGCCGAGCGGCAGGGCGTACAGAGGTACGGCAGCGCTCGTTCGGCGGGACATCGTCCATGTCGACTTGTCCTCAACCCCTACTCCGACATGAACACAACCGGAGTAGTTGTGCAAGTGTCGGGAGAGGAGTTGAGGATCTACGCGGCATACAGGCCTCCCACACTCCACTTCGACCTCACCGATGTCCATCGCATACTGGATGGCGAGGGCCAGGTGTTGGTTGCTGGTGACTTGAACTCCAAGCACACCGCTTGGGGATCGTCCACCATCAACCGCACCGGCGCCAGACTGCAGGCGGATTCGGAGCGACGGGGATACACGTTGCAGGAACCCTCCTGTCCGGCCCACGTCCCGACGGATCACCGGCGGAATGCGGACGTGTTGGATATCGCCATTCACAACTACCTCCAATTCACACCGGACATGGAGGAGCTGTATGACCTGGACACGCAGCATCTACCAGTCCTAATCGCACTACACTCGAAGGCGGTCGAAAGGGAGCGGGAACGGACCAGACAGAGGGTGGAATGGCAGGTCTTCAGAGACCGTATGGCCAACTTCACTATCGACGGGCAGCTCGAGACCGCGGGGGAGGTGGAAGCTGCGGCCTGTAGTCTCACGGACAAAATCCGGGAGGCACAGGCTGCGGCGACCGTCACCACGCTGGTCGGAAGCGCCGTCGGAGTGACCTCCCTCCCGACGTCCCGTCTGATCTCAGGAGGAAAAGGCAATTGAGGAGACTCTGGGTCCGGATCCGCTGCCCGCTGATCAAGGCCGACCTCAATCGACTCGATGAGGACGTCTCTGCAAGGGCGAGGGACTGTCGTGGGGCTGACTGGGAGCGAACCATCGCTCGAGCCGGCGCCAACGACACATCCTTCTACGCCCTGAACAGACGATTCAGCGGGCCGAAGACCACGATCAACCCACTCACCGACTCAAACGGCCAACGCCAATACAATTCCCACGCACGCCAACTACCTACAAACACAGTTCACACCGCACCCAGCAGCGTTTCGTTCGGTTTGTGAACCGGACACATGTGAATGAATGTGCTCACATGCATTGTATGTAGCCGGTGGCCTATAGGAGAGGATGGGGCAAGGAGAGCAACGCTACTCGTGTACCCTCTACACTATAAAACAGAAATGATAAACAGTTTAGAACCTCAGCAGAATATCCTTCTTCGTAATTTTTTACATTTGATCCTCAAACACCAACTCATTTCCACTTTAATAATGACATAAATTGATACAAATGAATGTTCCCAATAATTGTAATTTTTTTTTCAACAAATCCAAATCAAATGTTACGCTTTCCT
Organism: Eumaeus atala; assembly: GCA_017140195.1. Classification (NCBI taxonomy): domain Eukaryota; kingdom Metazoa; phylum Arthropoda; class Insecta; order Lepidoptera; family Lycaenidae; genus Eumaeus; species Eumaeus atala. The sequence continues at coordinate 166,240 of JAFELO010001298.1, read as the reverse complement.
GTTTTCAATTTCGACATTTCTCCAATTGTTTTTCAATTATTGTTATTATAAACTTATAATAAAAACCCGATCCCACGGGAAGTATTGTCTTGTCTTTTCTTCCAAATCCCACCGTTATGTCACACTGCTGGGTGCAAATCACACTGAAAATAGCACATGTGTGAACATTGAAAATACTTCTTCAGACTACCTACACTCACAAACAATCGCGTAATTGTTAGAATGACATGATTTTACCGCCAAAAGGCTATTGGAAACTCACAAGCCGCATGAGACACTCATCGTAGCTTACAATTTACGTTTCGCTGTGTTGCTGTGTGGACGAGACGTGCCTCCTCGTGGTACTTTACTATCGGATATCCTAGCCCAACTCGTATGAAAATCAGCACAACCTCTTGCTGACTCTTCTTTCTCTACTCAATAGAGGATTATATCCAGCATTAAACTTAATAAAGGCTAATGATGATGACAATAATTATGAAGAATACGATTATATGCACAGTCGTACTAAAAGTGTATAGAAACCTTAACAACAACCATGACAATACAGAAGTTATAACAACTACACTTAAGGAAGTTGTATACTAGTTACAGCAATAAAAGTGCTAAGCAATTAGTATAACTATAGGGGCTATAAGTGCAAGATAGTGCAGTGTAAAGATTAGCCATAACATGGTCTACAATATAGGCGAGCTAATGAAAAATCGGCGTCTTTTGACTAGTGCTGACGTCCATAGATATCCGCATTAGTGTTATCTTGCAGATGCGTTGTCCTCCTTTCCTCCTCCTCTTCAATAGGCCGCCGGATACTCACAAACCACATGAAAGGCGACACCGTAACTGTCGCTTTACAGTGGTATCATGTGAGCGAGAGGTTTCTCTCCGGTCGTGCTGTTCCAATTCGGCTGCAACATATCATGTCACTATCTCTGACTCGATCTAGAATATTCATTCTATTATGTCCTGCCACACCAGAGTCCTAATCACGCCTAGATTATTTTCATAGCCAAAAAAAGTCAGCAACACGCAATAGAAAATAAGGCCAAAAAAGTTGATCGTATTCATGTTTTACGTATTGCTTTGCAGCAGACTTGGCAGCAGACATGGCAGCTGGTTTCACCCATAGAAAACATGAGAGTATATTGATGATCCTAGAGAAGAGATGGAGATCTGAATGCCCACACGAAACAGCCACAAGTGCTATGGAACGATTTTGTCTCCTGGCCGCGTATCTAGAACAGAGTAATTGAGAAAGTGGCATAAGTCTCAACGGTAGCGTAGTGGAGTATATTGACATCGATAACTAATTTGACCAAATTTTACTTTCGTGAATCAATTTGCTTTAAAATTTTGTGATTTGCTGCGCTGCCCGGAGTGAATTTTACCGTCTGACACCTCTGTGTATGTCACGCAGAGAAAGCAGTACCTGCATGTTTCTATTCTCTTGTTTTTTTAACTGCACTATGGTGACGAAAGTGTTCAGTACAGCCATACCGGTTACTGTAAAACGGGCGACGGTCTAGATGAGATTGTGGTCAATAGGGAGACAGACCCCTCTACTTCCCGGAGATGGAAAGGATGCATCCCGATAGTAATTTAAGATTAGCTAAAGTAACTATTATTATCATGGCTCCGGTGAGCGGTACCCTCACCATGGTAAAGTCTTGTTATAGCGGTGGGGCTCTGTGGCCTGGGGAATCTGAGACACACGCGGTGGTATTCGTGGGTATTCGGCACTATAATGTGCCGCGAGCCCCACACACCACTGGGCCCCACCCAGGGCCAGTGAAGGCGTGTGAATGCGTTTCCCCGCATCAACAAAAAGAAAAAGAAAAGGTGAGCGAAAAAACTTGAAGAACTTAAGCGACAAAGACTGGGGACACCGTCCCACCCTTCCACCAAAACCCACTCTCTTAATCCACTACAATGAGCAACGACTGAAATTGTAACCAGATTACTTTTTTAACCCAAAGACTAATATTAATCAGCGTAACGAGATTCTTTATAGTTTTCAAAGTGTTGCGATGTCGTCACCCACGTGTCTGCTCCTCGGACTTTACGGCGCGTAAACACACTTAATGTAAGTCATCCGAGCACGTCGTAAACACACAGCCATCAATAAGACACATTGAAGTGCAAAATACGGCTCAATTGTCTCTAAAATGTTGATGAAGCTTTGTCACACGTTTTACATTACGTGGTAAGATTGCCACGCTGCATTGCAGACATGTTACCAAACATCAGTATTCAGTGGCGCATTGGAGGGGAGGAGGCAAGGTGTGAAGTGTATTTGCACGAAAACAATGATGCGGATGTCTATGGTCGTGTGATGTCACATTTCAGGTTCTTGTAAGTTGGCCACTTAGGGCCCATTGGAGGGGAGGTGAATCCGTGGCCAATACGTCTGCGTGATTATTATGTGACTGTCCGTAGTCAACAAAACGCTCCTACTGCTCGTTTACTCTCCTAACTCCATACTATAAAGAATAATATGTATGCACGAATATATCACAATTTACATTTTTAATTCATATAATATGCGCCATAATACACAGGATCAGTAGCGTTCGCCTCCTTGAGACTAAAAGATAAAAAGGATTTTCATAAGGAAAATGAAAAGAAAACAAGATGGCGTCACGCATACTTCTCTACCTGTACGTGTTGTTGCACTTAGTGCTTTTTGTGAGAGGCGAGGAGATAACGTTGCGAGCTGAGACGTCTAGACAATGTAACATATGTATATAGATAAAGGTTACTACTGTGCAAAAATGCTTAGAAGAACACGGAACTTTTATCATCATAACGTAATGGAACTATTGTTTTGCGTTAATATAAGATTTTTATTGAAAGAACTCTTATGTTAAAGCTGTCCTTGATGATCGATTCCATTGCACCATACATTTAAGTGTACAAATAAGATTTAAAAACACTTTGAAATCAATCTTTGCCTAACACATTAGGGAGCCGGCGTGAAGGTGTGCTGTCGGTATATCAATTGAACTATCAATAATCTATACATATTATAAAACAGAGTCCAAAACTAAAAGCCCGACGCAAAAACTAGATGTATTCATATGAGCGAAGTACGTTAGGTAAATTTAGATAGTTTATAAGAAATATCCATTAATACGATAGACAACGTCTTCGATTAATGGCAATACTTATATTAATAACTACGCCATCCATGGCAAAATTAGCGTTCCAGTTTATTGAGTTAGCACTTCGACAGTTTATTGAGTTAGCACTTCGACAATTTTCTAAGTGCTCAACAAACTAGACCTAAATTTTGGCGCTCCGAGTTCACTGAGGATATAACGTACCTTCCGCATTTAGAATAAATTGTAAACTTAAAATATTTTAATTTGTAGTACATAATTTATGGGTGTAGGATATTGAATTAGTCACCTGATTATCCCTCGGTCTTCTTTTAGCAGTCAGTAGTCGGTGCCTTTTTATTGCTAATCGAGCTATTAAGAGGAGCCTTTTGACGACTACCGACGCCCATAGACATCCGCATTATTGTCATGCAAATACGTTGTCCGCCTTCATTCTATCCCCCCATTGGGCCATTGGCTACTCGCAACCCGCATGCAACGCGACATCGTCAAGTCGGTGTATCAAGTATCTCCGCGATCGTGACGGCCCGGATGAACTGCAATGTGGCAACTGCGGGGTTTTCCCAGCTACGTCTGTATAGACAGGTCATAGATCTGGTGTTGTTTCCGATTAATCGCACGTTTGTAGATGTCGTTCGTGTCACAAGTTCATTTCTCCCGCACCTTAATACAGCTCGCATCTGACCTGCGACACGCCGATAGTGGTGTTTACATTGATAACGAGCATATGTTACAGGCAAGTTCAGATTTAAGACATTCACGATAAGTTCTACCCACTGACACGTGTGCAGTTTCATATGTTCCTGTTAAACACTCAGTTTATGCTGATATAATAATGCTGAAGAGTTTGTTTGTGTGAAAGCGCACATCTCTAGTACTACAGATCGAATTTGAAAAATAATTTGTGTACGCTAGCCACATTCATGAGGAAGGTTATAGGCTCTTATGACGCTACGGCTAAAATGACCGGAGTTACGCGGCTGATCGAAGGCTGCTAAAAACAATCCATTTCGGCCTGGGTCGATTCTCTTGTATTGTGTAAGAGCTTGGGGACGGGCTAGTAAAACTCACCTGATAGTTGCAGAGCGAGAACAACGGGCATTACTGAAAGTGATGAGTTTTAAGCCGTTACGATCCTCTACAGCTCAGTTGAATTTACAATGTGATTTGCTTACTATTCGTCAACTATTTATCCCCGAGACTATCCAACACCAACACACTTGTATGACTTCTGATCCCACTCGACAAAATATTGCTTTCTCGGCCCACTCCTCTATAATAAGCTAAATAAAAATCTTAAAATATATATCAACAAAAAACATGATTGCAGAAACTTGCTTAAGAACGCTTAATTATGAAGACACGAAAAGTTTATTAACGGTGATAATTTTTTAAGTGCATAATAATAAATAAATAAATTTCATGTAAACACACACACACACACACGCACACGCGCACGCGCACGCGCACGCACGCACGCACGCAGACTTCCGAATACATGCCCCCATAAAGTAAATACCATGCACACAGGACAGACATACAAACACACACACCATCACAAACACTCATATACTCAAAAACTATACAAATGCACACACAGCTAATAAGTGTTTAAAATACACTCATCAAATTATCCACTACATTAAAAATACACTCACACATAATTAGTTATACATAATTAACACGAAGACATGCACACATACGCTCTCACACTACATTATATTTATTCATCCATTTCACTTCACTATATTTAATCTACTACATTTATATTTTTTTAATTGTGAAGTCCAAAGCAAAAGTTAAAATAACGTAGTTACGCACTCTCGGTAGTGAAACTTACCTTCTATGTTTGCAGTGAATTAATACTTTACCTACCCGCAAATAATGTTTCTAAAGATTCATAATAATTGTCGTAAGTGATTTGTCTGCCTGCAATAATATTCCATTGTAACAGTGAAGTGTTTAATTTTAAAAATATTACTTTGTAGATCGTAGTAAATACTTACCTAGTATACACTGGAAGGGAACTGGCGTTTAAGATACAGGCTCGGCCTAGTTTGAGCGCTAGTACAGGCTGTATTAACATCCACCATTTTTGTATGTATGTAGAATAAGGTTTAGGACTTAGCTTTGTATTTATATGGTAATTGGTTTCAACAAAGAATTTTTATTATTTTATTATTATTGTTGCATTAAATAGGCTCTGAACGGACTATTGAACGTGCTATGTTGGGTGTTTCTGTGTCCGACAGAATTCATAAAGAAGTCATAAGGCAGAGAACTAAGATAACCGATATCACGCGACGAATAGGCTCGCTGAAGTGGCAATGGGCTGGTCACACACTCAGAAGAACAGATGGCACATCTGCCATCTTTTCTTCTGAGTGTGTGACCACACGTGGTCCAAAACCTTACTGGCCCATCGGCCTGTAAGGTTTTGGACCACGTTTAGGACCACGTTTAGGATAAAGAAGTGTTGGTCGACCGTTCACCAGGTGGGAAGACGATCTCCGTGCAGTAGCCGGTCCGGGATGGATGCGAGTAGCAGGAGATCGGTCGTCTTGGCGTTCACTGAAAGAGGTCTATGTCTAGCAGTGGGCCGATAAGAGCTGATAATGATGATGATAATAGGAACATTAGCGTAAATTTAAGACATCAGCAGTCCTTATAAAACAGGTTCTATTTGAAAGAAAAAAAGAACACTTTTTAGACTGACTGTGTATTTTGGTACTGTAAATCCATGAGACCTGTTGACTTACGTGACGTGAATTAATATATAATTGGAGGCTTCTATTGCTGGTTAATGCGACTAAAACACTACACTAACTTGTTCGTAGGATCCACTCCAGTTGAGCCAGTTCCATCGATACTGGCCATTGCGAGTAAATCCCGTATTCCACGTGCGCATGGAACACATATAAATAAATAAGAGCGCTCACTTATTCGTCCTATTTGCACAAAGTTTATTGGAGCCCTCCGTTGACACAGGACACATGTGCAGAATGTACCTCGTTTCCGTTCTCCTGATATTTACCGCGGTGAGTGGCATATTGTTTATGTAACAAAATATTCCTATTTTTATGTGATATTTGTTTTTTTTTCGACCCTTTCTTAGTGTGTATGTTCAAGTGTAAGTAAAAGGCAAGGCAGTGCCATGCTGCACTGAAGTTGAATTGGGCCGGCACGATCGGGGAGGGACCTCTCGCTCACGTGATACCACCGTAAAGTGTCATTTTTTTTTTGGATTGTGAGGTATCAATGGTCCATTAGAGGGGGGAGGAAAGGATGGCAACGTATCGGAATGTCAATTATGCGGATATGTATGGTCGTCGGTGGTTAACAAAAGTCTCCTATTACTATTACAATAAAACTACTTTTACGGATTTTATCGCGGTTTATTTAATAAAATCCGTAAAAGTAGTTTTATTGTAATGTCTAATATTCGCGTAAACTTAAGACATCAATCTCCAATTACTATGTTTATATACTCACATACTTACAAAAAATATAGACAAAATATTGTATTTTTTATATTTATGTAGCTTGATGTCTGTAGTAAAGCCATTAATTATTTTTTACATGAACAGTTTAGGTACAGATCTATTGTCTGCCTTGTGGCCTAATGGTAAACATGTCCGTTTGTGAGGTCTCGAGGCTGGTACTAATCCAAAAAGTGTTATTATTGTACTAGGATATGGCTGTGACGGCGACCAGGTAAAGGTGTCAATACAAAGACAGGTTCGTCTGCCCCTATCACACCACACAACCCACGCTGCAGAAAATGCCAGTGGAACCGATTTCAACCTTCCACTTATGCTTGAAGTCGATGATATAAAATTTGAGGTATTGCACTCGATTGCCCCAGGAACATCATCCTTTTGACGCGTATCCGGGCGATCAGAGAACATGCAAAAAAGGAATCGACGAATTGATAACCACCTCATTTTTTGAAGTAGGTTAATAAATAATTAATTGTGGTTTACTACAGACGGTGAGTGCTGATTTCATGGACGGCGAAAGAAGTAAAGGAGTCACTTTGGTAAGTAAACATTAAAATCACAACTAGTCAGTAGTGTAATGTATTCGTTTTAACAAGAACTATTTTAAAGAAATAGAGTAAAGGCCAGAAGAAAAAGAAAAAGACGAGTTCTCGGTGGATTGTTTTATTTTGATGGAAACATGGAACTTTACAATAAATAAAAAAGAGAATTCAAAAAAGTATCACAATGATTTTAATTATTTTGATACTTTTTTTGAATATCTCTTTCGATGTCCTTGACTCAATGGACCATTCATTTCAACCCTATCCTAGACTAAAAAAAAATGATAAAAACAAATTCATCAGACCTCCCTTTTGTTAATAACATTGTTATCAACCTATATTATATTTGTGTAGTTTATTTCGAGCTATAATAGTAAATTAATAATTAATTAATATTTAACTTGTCGTATTGGAATGGTTATATAAATTTTACTAATATAATTGAACGTTGTAGATGGCGCAGGGTGTGCTTTTAAACTCGAATGAGTTTTTAATTACAACTTAGCTTTTTTTAATGTTGTTTATTATGCTTCATAAAAGAAATGTCGTTTTTTCTGTTTTCGATTTTTTACATTTTGAGACAATCAACCACATACAGCTTTTGGGGGATTTGGGGAAAAAACTGTGCTTAATTGTATCTGTTTCCAGAAACCAATATCCGTATGCTGTGATATTCCCGAGCTGGGGGATCCCAAACCCCTTAGTGAGTGCCAGAAGCTTCCAGGACCGGTAAGCACGATATTATAATAACTATTGTCCGTCCAAAATATACTTTATTGTTGTATTGTTCAATTGAAGTTGAATTAAGCTGATTTTTTTATAGAATAGGGGGCAAACGAGCTATCGGAGACTTTTTATGACTACCGATGCCCCCATCAACTTCCACATAATTACTACGGCGACGCGTTGCCCTCATCCCTACCTCCAATGGGTCACCGGCTACTCACAAACCACACGAAACGCGATACTGAAGACGAACACTTACGGCGGTATTATGTGAGCGAGAGACACCTCTCCGGTCGTACCGGCCCAACTCCGCTGCATGGGAGGATGTAGTGTCATGCACCATGCATGGCACTACCTCTTCCTAAAATCTTCCTTGGTACAATGGTTGTTTAATAAGTGACATTGAATTGGGTATCGAGCACCTAAAGATGAGGGCAAGGTAGCTTCTCTGCTTTTTAAACGATTTTCTATAATATGTGACTATGTGAATATATCAAATGATATTTGGCTCATTCTCCCAAAAGTATAGACCGCATCAAACACAAAGGGTCCGTTTCATAGGTTCCTATTAAAATCTTCGTTAGTCGTTAGCACCTAATTTTTTTCGGATTTTTGCGTAATTTCGGTTTCAGCTGATTCGGTCAAATTATTATTTAACATTTGTTTTTACTATTCAACATAAGAATTTAGTAACGAAAAGTTGTTATTTTAATAACAACGAGCTGTGAGGTTGGCCCAACATATTTGGAATGAAGTATCATGATATGAATTAATCTTAAATGTTTAAAGTTTTTTTCCCGAGTACCCTCGTCAGTTCCGAATATTGTAACTTGTCACCGTCCCAAAATTGTGAACAATGGAAAAATACCATCGGCATGCTTATATTGACCACAATGATGGTTTTGGCTATAGTTGGCACTTACTACGTGTAATGAATACTCGTTTCCCTCTTCTGCAATTAATAATAAATATTCAACTAGCTAGTCTTTCACCTTTAAATCGCTGATAATGCACTAGAGACCAGCAATGGGAGCAATTTCCTGACTGCTAATTGTAAGAATAATAGAACTTATCACACGTTCGTCATGTCCCGTGCCAAGTACCGTAAGGACTTGTGGTACAGATACTAGATGGTGGAAATATATTTTATATGTTTTTATAAATCAAATAAATCTCAAATATATACATATTTTTTGAGATTTATTTGATTTATAAGAAAAATATTATATAAATATATATAATACGTAGATAAAAGTCCATGACATGCAAGGTTTTCGGGACCTATGGTACCACTGCTCCAACCGTTCTTCGAATGATAAAACCGTTAATTTTAAGGCGGTGTCGTGTGAATGAGCGGTACCACTGTGGGTGCGCCTGCCTGATTCGATTCGGCTGTAATGCAGGCACCTCTTACTGATCAGGATTGTTCAGAAAAAGAGGATAAATCCTTACAATAACTCAAAGTTCTGCAGTTGTCTACGAGTTTCGATTTTCCATCAGAACCTGACAGTTCCTTTGTCCCATGTGCTGTAAAAATGGAGTTAAAACAAATAAATAAAATCTCATTCACAGTGCAATGACGTGCAATGCGCATTCCAAAAGTCCGGTTTTCTCGTCGACAACCACACGCTGAACAAGGAAGCATATAGGGAACACTTGAGGAGATGGTCCGAGAGCCACAAGGATTGGCACGAGGCTGTTGAGAAAGCTATCAAGGACTGCGTCGACAAAGACCTCCGCCAGTTCTTGGACTACCCGTGCAGGGCGTATGACGTGTTCACGTGCACCGGAATCGCCATGCTAAAGGTAATATTTTTAGGAGGCTTTTTTAATAGAATAGGGGGGCGAACGGACAATCGGAGCCTTTTTACGACTACATGAACCGTCACCGACTGCTCACAAACTGCACGAAACGCGACACTGAAGGTGTCACTTTTATTATGTGAGCGAGAGGTACCTCGCCGGTCGAGCCGGCACAATTCCGTTGCATAGAAGGGTGTAGTGTCATGCACTATGCATGGCACTACCTCCTCCTTTGTAGCATGGCACTACCTATTCCTAAAATCTTCCTCCTAAGGCGCTTCATTAAATTTGTGAATGTTGCAATGTTCGGCCCGCGGTTAAGAAAATATGAGGAATAAAATTGTGTGAATCATTTCACGTTCATCGTAACGCTTCATCGCGCTTACTTCACTTACTTTTCACATCAGCGTCCCGAAGCTGACTCATGCTTTTTCAAATTAGACCGACTTCATTCAAGTATTTAACAAGCCCGACGTTTTAGAAGCTTTATAGCTGCCATGACCCACCATGATTCCACCCCTGGGTGAACTGAATGCATATCCAGATATCTCAAGTTATTAAGAATACCCGAATATTGTTATGATTATTCAGTTATTCTGCTTAACTATAAATGAGTGATTATTGTGGCTTACAGCCGTGAGGTGTTGAGGTTGATTATGTTTATTACGGGGGAGGGTTTGAGATTCGGTTTTTTATTTATCTCAAAAGACTCACGGATCTCACATACCGCACAAAAAGTGACACAGTAACTGCCACTTATCTCCGTTGCAATGGCACTTTGTGCAAGTCTAGATTGATAGTATATTACGGGCGAGGTCTTCCCCGGTCGTGCCGGCTCAACTCGGCAGCAAAGCACCAATTGCACTATTACTATTGTTTTATCTGTCTGCTATACTCATAGCCATACTTATTATAAAACAAAATCCCATAAAGCTGTCTGTCTATTATTATTATTTTCTCAAAATTTGTTTAACGAATTTTCATGTGTTTTCACACATGAGTAGAACATTTCCCGAGGAGAGTCGTATTGTTTTAGTCACTCACGGGCGAAACCGGGGCGGATCGCTAGTTTATTATAAAACAAAGTGTCGTAAAGTTGTCTGTGTGTGAACTTAAAATCCACTAAACGATTTTTTATACGAGTTTCACCAGTGGTTATAGGGATTCCGAAGCAGGTTCAAGTGTATAATTTGCTATCCATTCCTTGTTATTCACAGGCGAATCCGGGAGAGATCGCTAGTAATATGTTAACAAAAGTATGTACAGAAGATGTGACTATACATTCGATACTCACAAATTCGAGTTCAGACGAAAGTGCTCTCCAGATTGCTTTTAGTTATTGAGAACGAAGTATCTTTCATTCTATAAGTTTTGGATATCAGTTACACAGTTCATAGAATAGACAGGAATAAATGATAAGTTCCTAACTGATAGAACGCATAGTTTTTCGTGTATCTACCTACACGACAACAATATTAAGGTCTAGTTCGGCAATGCACAGAACATGGTGTATTGCCGACTTGGGTCACCGCGACCGGAGATACTTGTTCACATGATACCGTCTCAATGTCATATGAAGCTGGTACATAGGAGATAAGGGAAGGGTGGCCAGTGCATGGTCATCCTTCCCTTATCTCCTACTCTGATGGGAATGTCCTATATTTCAATCTTGAATTACATGATTTTACAAGGATAAAAATTAATGACTACCTAAAAGGTTGATTTAACACGTACGAAACCGTATGACAGAGGTGATATCTACGATAACGAGTAATATTAAACTACCAAAAGTTAAAACGTGAATAAAACAAAGTCGCTGGACCGAAATTAAAGTAATTATGATGGATTCCATTTTGAACATATTTCACATTTGTTGTTAAACATAGCGGGGCTCAGTTGTGAGATTGTAAATGTTATAAAGCTAAAAGCTGAGTTAAATACGCCATTCACAGGAACTATTTGGTCCGTTAAAAAATGGTTAAGGAGCCCATTTATCGAGAAAGGTTGTATACATATATATAGTATAGGGCGACAAATAAATAATCGGAGCCTTTCAACGACTGCCGACGCCCATGAACATCAGCATAATTATGCAGATGCGTTGCCCTCCTTTCCCACCCTCATGGGCCGTACACTACGCACAAACCGCACGAAACGCAACACTATAGGTGTGACTTTACGGTGGTATTAAAGTGAGCGAGAGGTATCTCCCCGGTCGTGCCGGCCAAATTACATTGCATAGGGGGATGTAGTGTTATGCACTATGAATGGTACCACCTCTTTAAAAAAAAATTAGGCTTATTACACGTATGTCAAACGCTTTTGGTCGTAAAAGTAGCGCAGTGCACGGGTTATGAGCAAGGCGTTCCTAGTTGTAACATATACATGATTGTACTAAACAACGAACTTTCTTTTATTTCAGAAATGTCCAAACAAGTCGTGGAAGTGTTGAAAAGTTAAAGTTTCTGACAATTCTAGTAATTATAATAAGTATCAAAATAAATAATATTGAATCAGACAGTAAACTTTTTATTTACCTAATGGTTGTCTAGCACCTACGACTACCAACACATATAACTGACTACTTAACAGTAACTTTACTAGTTTTTTCGACGCGGGGAAACGCATTTACGCGGCATCCACCATTTCACGGGTTCCCGAGAAAAAGGACGAAACCGACATACAAATAGTTCGAAAAAATTATAGTTCGTCCGACTCCGTCTAGCTTTATTTGTGGGCTTATCAAATTAGAGTGGCTCAACCTGAGAGACATGGCTTCGGTTCTAAGGCCTGTACCGAGCGCCTCGCAGTTTGGTTCGGTGTCATAACCAATAATGACCTTATGCTGGCGGGTACCGCGGTTGTGGCTGATGCCAAAGCTGACTACGTCGATCTTCCTCTAGATATTCCCAATTAATTCGGCACTGGTGTGGGCAGGGTTTTTAGACTCCGCGACCTCCATACAATTTTGTTATTTATATTCAAACGGTAGATGCACGCACCGCTACGCTCAACTTGTGCCGCCTCCCTAACTGTTACCAGGGATCCGGTAGGTCCTGACCTGCACGACCCAAACTTCGGGGGAGGAGAGGCGGCGACGACGGAATAGGTTGTTTTATCAGCCCCCTACTGGTACTGTGCGGCCTCGGCGGAGTGAGGGACTGGCCAGTGGCGATGGTATCCTGTTGTTGCCAGATCGGGGGCACCTCAGGAGTTTCAGTTGATATTGGATATACCCGTTACTCCCTCACACACCGCATTTCCACCAAATCAAATTTAAAAAATATTTTTATTTAAACACTTAATAATTTAACTACTAACTATCGCCTGGTAAGAGCATTAAATAGAAATGACAATTGCCTAATGTCGCGGTTAATGGTATGATAATAATGATGTCGTCTTAGCTGACTCTCGGCCACGGTGGTCATGTATGTAAAAGCTAACCATCTGAGTGCACAAGTGATGCGCAGGCGCAAGTGCACTCCCTATGCCCTTATTCTCTTACTCCAATGGGACGACAGTCCGACAGGACCGGAGATAAACCAGGAGCATAATCAACGGCTTAACATACTCTCCGAGGTACGGGGGAGTAGTATCCTCAACTTCGGTCTGCTATATTTAAAAATCCCATTAACACTTCGGTTCGAACCGGGACTCGAACGCAGGACCTCACGACTCTGATTGAAAATGCTCATCGCTAGAACACGAGGCAGGCAATAGTTGACATGGTATAGTCCTAGTGATAGCCAGATGGACAGACGGACAGCGGAGTCTTAGTAATAGGATTCCGTTTTTATATTTAGGTACAGAACTCAATAAAAATCAGGAGGGAATGTAATTTGTGTGGATTAGATAAAGCAGGAGGAAGGAAGGAAGTGGTATATGGTTTTCCTCCAGCTATAAAAGACATCAGCTTATCACACCAGCATCTGTCGGCGTTTAAAGGTCGTTGTACTGTTTTCCCTTAACGCTTGACCGCGATGCCCAAGGCTCTGTGACTGGATGTGACCGCGAGGACATCCGACAGGCTATTACAAACGTATTATGTTTAATCTCAGTAATCTTGTAAAACACTATTCTCAAAACTCACGTACTCCCGTCGCGTCTATGGATTTATAATATAACACAAAATAATATGCATAAACTATGTAGTAAAACGAGTAATTGTTATGGGCCCACGCCTAAAGAGGCCCTACGTGACAAGGCCTATAGCAGTCCGTGTTCCAATCAATCCACATATTTATATAAATTGACTTTACTTTCAAAACGAAATATTTCATACTCCTCCTATTTTCTTCTGATTAAATTCATTGCGGGACAGACAGTTTTAGCTTATCCCTTCGGCTCCCTGAGGTCATATGAATCGCAAGTGGTTGCCGCTGTCAATCCTAGGCTAGACAGCAGTAGCTGCGTTGCGAAAGAGTCACCACTAGTTCCCACCGCTGCTACTCCTGTTACCCACCAACCAACCGCCGAGTCCGTTTGTTACCCAAAGTGATAACAAAACAAAGGCTCTGAATAGAATTTGCCATAGGCCACGCCCTAGCATTTTCCGGGCCGGGAAGAAAAATATATTTTTTTTTAATATTTGTACGTACATTTCCCAGCAAAAATATATTTTGTTTACATTGTGGGTCGTAAATTCAATTCTTAATTGTTTTATTACATTAGATAATTTGAGAAAAAAATATTTCCACTGCACAACGGAGTATTGTCAATTTTTGTATTATTATTAAGTAGCAGTTCCCGCGTTTTGTCCTGCGGTCCCATTGGTCGTAGCGTGAGGTTAATAACCCATGACCTTACAATAAAACTACTTTTACGGATTCTATCACAGTATATTTAATTATTTAACTAGCCCGATGTTTCAGAAGCTTTATAGCAACGCCTGGACAACGGGTGTGACAAGCAAATCCTGGATACCACCGATCTTCAACATATTGGGGGTCCCCCGGGGTCCATTCGGGTTCCCCGTCTGCTCCACAGAAGCCGAGTGATACCAGCCACCGTCGATCGATTACCTGCAATATTACCATATTTAAAAGGGGTAACTGATAAAATTGGCTATATTCTAAGCGAGCTTCAATAAAAACTTAAATTAAGCCGCCAAAGAAGGTTAGTCAGTTCTTACCATCATATCCCTCTGCAAGATGCAGGAGTGTACAAGCTTTTAAGTGAAAGTGGACTCTCTTACTTAGGACAAACTAAAATATAAATAAAAACTCGCGCTAAAGAACATATAGCCGACATGATACAACGACGTGTTACAAAATCTGCGGTCTGTGAGCATGCTGAAGTTGGCCCCTGCCATTACATTACATTTGATAAAGCGCAAGACCTCACTAGAGAACACCGATTCTTTCCAAGGATGATCCGTGAGGCTATTGAAATTAAAAAAAATCAATAGAGAAGATTGCTTTGGTACTTCCGTCTGCTTGGGACCCAGTGTTAAGCATAATCAAATCAAGAAGTAAACATGATACTTCAAGACGGCAACATATAATAATTACTGTTTGCGTTAATCGGAACAAATAAAATTATGATTTTTCGGGTACTTTTAAAAACGTGGAACATCAGGACATCTGTCATCTCAGTCCACTCGTGACCATGGTTGTCTATCTAGTCTCACATGTGTTTCGCGCATGCAAGAAAAAAGAGAGACAGGGAGTGTTCTACATCTACTATCTTCCTGCGACGCGTTTTAGACTGGTTCCCCTTATTTAACTATTTTATATTCAAGTATTTTTTGAAGTTATACTTCACTTGGCGCGTTAGGGAAAATGAAAAGATCAGGAAAGGTTACTATTTTAAGTTGTAAAACTTTTAATATATTAAATACCTCATTCCTATTATTAGTATAGTTTTTTCTACAAGAGTAGAATAAGGCGAAAAATACAATATTTATAATGATTTTTCACTCGTTACGCAAAAGAAGTATAAGTTCTAACGCATGTACATAAGTGCACACACTTCTTTTAGGTTGATATTTTCCACTATATAGTCAGGCCTCTTACAAAACTTAACTATTTTTAAAGCTTACTCTTATCTATAATTAAGGAAAAGCATACACAAGGCTATATTTATGTTATCCGATTTGTAGGTTTCCTTGAAAATTTACCTTAAATCATTTAAATGGTTTAAGGTAAATTTTCAACAAGTCTTCAAGTTCAGGCGGACACTAAATACAAAAATTACTTGGAAAAATTATCTGCATATATCATTATCTGATTGTCGACTAATGAGACTATGTCCAGCAGCGGAACTCTTCTAGCTAGAAGGGCTCATCTAGTGAGGGCGTCACAAATCGCGGCCACAAGCTTGCACCCAGTGCCTCCCCGTGATCTAGATATTAGTTATTATTACTTCTTCAACGACAGAAGGAGAACTAAATAGGTGGCACGCTAAAATGTCAGTTTTTAAATTTAATTATTACAACCTAAAATATTTTATGACATAAGAATGTTATATTTTTTTTTTTTCATAATTTAGAATATAATATTGAAGACTTAGATCTGACTAACCCATTTACGGGCATCAGTGGTCATCAGGATTATACTAGCACTACTTATTCATCAAGCCATACAAGCATCAGCAAACATGATCAAGAGATCCAGTCGTATCGACCAATCTGGCTGGAATCCAGCACGAACCTCTTACAGTCTGTAAACTACTAGTTTCCATAAACTAAAAGTCTAGACAACTATACTGGTACTAAATCGGTCTTACGGAGTAAAATTGTACATCAAGGCTGACCACACAGATTATTTCGCAACTTTCGACACAATTAGAATACTTACACAACCCGCAGACGTAGCCAGTCCGCTCTCTTAACGACAAAGTCATTATTGCATTTATTAAAGTAGCAATTAACTGTCTCGCAGAGAAAAATGCGTTTAATCCTCCATTAGTAGATACTGAAACATTTATGATGCAGTTATGCAATTTAGTTGCGGATGGTCCATTAGACTAGACGTTACTGACAGATTTATGAGCAGGTCCATAAAATTAATTGAATTGAACTGGCGACTTAATAAAATACGACATACAGAGATAAGAGGTAGCGCTTCAGAATTGGTCCTACTAAAAGTGATATAGTTGATTGAATGTATTGTCACTTCTTGATGGAAAGTCATGTTACCACTCGAGTGAATAAATAAAAATTAAGTATATATTATTTCTTCTATCATTTAAATTTACATTTACCGGTTTCGTCTTATCACCTAATTCACCACGACCATCATCAACCGGATGACATACACCGTTGGACACAGCCTCCCCCATAGAGCGCCATAGGTTACGGTAACGAGCCACTTGCATCCAGCGTCTTCCGGCCACCTTAACCAACTCGCCAGTCCACCGGGTAGAAGGCCGTCCGACACTCCGTCTTCGAGAGCGGTTCTGACACACGGGAAAGGTTCCCGTGTGTCAGAACCTTCTCCAACGGTTATCGGTTGTGCGAGCCATTTGGCCTGCACAGTACCATTTCAGCTTGTTAATACATAATATATTTTATTTATTTATTTAAGTGTTGAAAGTGATAGCTACATTCCCTTTGGGAGGGATGGGGTAAAAGAGGGCCAGGCATTTTCATATGTGGATGTTAGTTCCAAATACCAAATTTCGTACCTCACAGAAAGTCTTCTATGACATATGGACGGACAGAGATCAGGTCCGTTTTTGGCTACATAACCCTAAATAAACAAATACGGCTCGGGGTTCTTCAGGAATATCATTATAGGGATCTTAGAAGTCTGCTGATGCTAAGGCGATGGATATGGCAGCATTAATTAAAAAAATACTACGATTGTTTTGCATCAGGTATGAGAAAAAGAGTATGCCTTAATTTATAAAATCCTCGTCATTCATCAATGCTGAAGACAAATTTTAATTATCAATGGTGATGATGAAGGATATAAAATAATTGATTTATTTTCGCCATTACTTTTTATGAAGGGCCACAACATGCTAACTTAAATGAGTGAATACTAACTTTTGGTACTGGAATAAACTATTTTCTTCGAGAACCCCAAGTCGTATCCTTTTAGGAATATCCAGTGGTTCCACAGAGATCTGGTCAGCTGGAGACCGGCAGGAGGGCGGATTTTAGATTAAAGGGTAGCTCGCCTAGCAGACCAGTCAGAAGGGACAGAAAATCAAAGAAAGTGAATGGTGCTAGAGGAGAAAAGCATCTAAGAAGAAGGTTCTTACCTACTTGTGGAGCCGGATGGCTGGGATGAAACCGTCGCACATTCCGACTGATTGGTTTCCAGGGTCGGATCAAAAAGTGTTACTAGAATATTTCACTTTTTTGTCACAACACGGAGTCGGGGAGTTGATCTGATTACACTCCGACCGTGATGGTCTACCGTCTCATTAGATAAGAGGATTGGGGGAATATAGAGATAGTTCTATTCAGGTGACAGTTCTCTAATAAAATGGCCACCGTCGCCGAAGTGCGGTTAGAACGACGGACGGAGAAGGAGGAAGGAAAGTTCACGTTACAAGGAATTTCTTGGTAAATCACGATTGTTCTAATACACAGGTAGCTCATAACATTTGCACGCCTCCTTATGGCCAAGACATTGCGCTTTAAAATGTTGTTTACCGCCATCTGATGTCAAATATGTTTGAGCAAATAAGTGATTTGATTAGAAGGGCATTACTTGTAATAATAGTGTTCTAGCTGAATTTTGGCTACAGCGGCCGTCTCTGTTTAGAGGGGCCATCTGCGCGGGACATATTACAGTGCACAAGTGTTTGCGCATACACAAGTGCACTCATTATTCCTTCATTCTCCTATGGCGGTGCGACGGCAATCCTAGACGATCAGAGATGTCAGGCACTGGACCGACGCCTGATATCACTTTTTGTTTTGCACGACCCGGGATTCGAACCCGGAACCCCACGTGTGTGACTGAGCATGCTTACCACTATAGCACGACGCAGTCTACTTACTACATTATCTGTATTAATAATACAAAGAACAGCCCATTTATCGAGGAAGGCTGTAGGCTATATACCATGACGCTACGACTAACAGGACTTGAGTTTCACGTGTGCAATCGCCGGGCCATATTAGTACGACATAGGCTAAAAATATCAGCACAATCCTCTCGAATCGTAATTACACGTCCAAAACAAAATGTTTAACTACATAAGCGATGTGTGCAATTGCAAAGTAATGATAATTTTATCTGCCTGACCGTGATTATTGCGATCACAGGCCATGACCCGAGGTAGCCAGGGATGAAATCGCGCCAAAATTCACACATTCGAACCTATGAGATCATCATTCACATCAGAATCCTTGGTTTCTTATAGAATAGGGGCCAAACGAGGAACTGGAGCGCTTTTACGGCTACCGACGGACGCCCGTGTACATCCACATAATTACTATACCGATGCGTTGCCCTGATTCCTTCCCCCCCCCCCAGTGCCCCAGTGGGCCACAAACAGCTACTCACAAACCGCACGAGACGCGACACTGCAGATGTCACTTTACGGCGGGATTGTGTGAGCGAGAGGTACCTCCACGGTCGTGCCGGCCCAATTCCGTTGCAT
>JAFELO010001298.1:128307-146582 GCA_017140195.1 Eumaeus atala | reverse complement strand
GGTCGTGCCGGCCCAATTCCGTTGCATAGGAGGATGTAGTGTCACGCACCATGTATGGCACTACCTCCTCCTATGCAGCATGGCAAAACCTCTGTGTAATGGCTGGGGGATGACATAGGACAATTGCGTATTAAATAATACTGAAATGCAGCATTTCGTCATAGTTTTAAATACACGGTGCCTCTAAGGGCAGCAATATTATTTTATTTACCTATAAATGAAAAGATACACAGGCTATCCTACTTAATAATAAATAAATCATTCAAATTAACAAAAAATAATCATTAATATTTTGGCAAGAGTTAGGGGCAATGCAGCATTGTAGCCGAGTCTGGCCGGGGATGTAACTATTTTTATAGGATAAGGTGCAAAGGAGCAGGTGATAGGTAACTGCCGCCGCCAATAATCATCCGCATGACTCTATTTTTGAAGAACCCGTATCGGTTCGGAAATACCGTCGGTGGCAGCTGGTTCCACATCGATGTTGTGCGCGGTAAGAAATTGCGCTTGAAACGCACAGTTATAGATTTTGGCACATCAAGGTGGTGATGGTGAAGCTTCGAGTTCTGCCGTTATGTCCGAGAGTAGAATTCCGCTGCTGGTATTAATCCAAATAACTCCTCGGAACACTCCCCTAGATGCGGTAGAAGATGCAGAGCGAGCCAACATCTCTTCGTAGTGCCAAAGGATCTAGCTGCACAGAAACAAACTAGTCGTCAACGATTGGAGTCGCTCTACTTGGAATATGGTTGAATTGCCGAGTTGATAGTTGGGGGCACCAGCCCAAAGGTGAGAGTAGGACTCAATATGTGGTCGGATCTGCGCCTTATATAATTGGAGCCGATGATGTGACATGAAGTACTGCTTCCCTATTGAGCACACCCAGCTTCTTGGACGCCAATTTTGCCTTCGCTTCCAAATGACTGCGGAATTGAACGTTGATAGCTGATGCCATTAGGGGGGTATTTTCGAAGCGAGGAGATACGGAGAACTGGGTTTTTTTAGCGGTAAACGAGAAAATTTGTGTCTTTTTGGGGTTAAATTGGATTAAATTTTGTCGGCCCCATTCCGAGACTTTCGTCAATAAAGACCAGACTTCAGCCACAATTTGGTTCCGACACTTAGTGACGCTTTCCCGGGAAATATTGGAGTGGCCAGCGTATAGTGCATCAGCAGTATTATCATCCGCATAACAATGAATGCCGCTGGTTTGCAGCATATCATGTGTAGAAGAAACAGCGTGGGAGACAGTGTGGAACACCAGATGTGACGGTGCATGCTGTTACCTTAAATCTGTTAATAGATTTAAGATCCGAGCATCCATCGTCGACAGCGACCTTGATGCTGGGATCTGTCAAAAAACTAGTGATCCAGTAGCGTAGTTTCCCAGGCATTCCGTAAGATGGAAGCTACGAAAGGAGCGCTTTATGCCAGACCCGATCAAAAGTCTTCGCTATATCCAGAATAACGGCCAGTGCCTCCCCCTTGGTCTCAACTGCCTCCGCCCACCGGTGCGTTAAGTAGGTCAATAGGTCTCCAGCCGAGCTTCCCTGACGGTAACCGTATTGTGAGTCGCTAATGATTTGGTGTTCCTCTAAATAACGCAGGAGCTGGCACTTAATTATGGTTTCATAATTTTGGTGAACCAAGGGCTTATCGCAATAGGTCGGTAGTTCGATGGATCCGAGCGGTCACCTTTTTTAGGGATCGGGTGCACCAAAGCCATCCTCTAAGTGCTTGGGACGACGCCAACAGAGTAGGTGTATCGTAAAAGACGCATCAACACTGGTGTCAACTCACACAACAAAGTAAAATTCACTTCCCATTGGGTTACCTCAGCTTTACTTACTTAGGAAAGATTAAAAACCATAGACCCATTCTATTGTTTATGAGCTTTTAAATATTTCTTATTGAGGAAGTTGACTCATCTTAATTGTTGTCTATTGTTCTGATGTTTGTTTAAAATGTCTGATGTCAATGAAAAAAGTATTGATTGTTTGATTGTATAGGTTCGAGACGTTTCAAGGTTAACGTGATAGCATCTGCCGTGTCTAATTGGCAATACTAGCTATTTATTACTCGTTGAATGTTTGTAAGATAAAAAGCAACAGTTTCTAGTAATTTGAACCGAATTTTAACTATACTGACCTGTAGAGATAAGCCAAATCTACAGGTCATATTATAGTGCACAAGTCTATTCAAACACAAGTACACTTTCTAGTCCCTCATTCTCTTATTCTGGTAGGAAGGCAGTCAAATACGATCACAATAACTGTTTAACTTTATGGTGAAACTCCGGCTTCATAGCTCCGGACTCTCAGTAGTAATTTGATATTGAACCATGATCACGAATAGACTGATATGACAAGCCATTTAAGTAATTGAATAAACCGCGATAAAATCCGTAAAAATATTTATTTGTATATTTCTTTGATGAAACATTACTTTTGTGTTGAGCAGTCCATTTATCGAGGAAGGCTATGGGCTATATACCGTTACGACACAACAAATTGGTCCGGAGCTATGAGGGTGAAGTCGCGAAGTGATGCTAGCATGTACAAAAGATAGTTATTACCCGATCTGGGCGAGAGGCGAGAATGGGAACCTCACCCCATTGCACTGTCCCAAAGTAGGCGGGGTTGTCCTGTAGTGCGGGACAACCCCACTTGTGGAGGTGGAGTCGGCCCCCTTGAGGGCTGACTAGCCGACAGGGTGCCCTGATGATTTGTTGTTCCGGGGCATCACACCAATGGCGACACAGATGGCACTCGCAGCGGTTTTTGTGGGTATACGGCGCTATAGTGTGCCGCGAGCCCCACACACCACTGGACCCCACCCAGGGCAAGTGAAGGCGCGTAAATGCGTTTCCCCGCGAAAAAAAAAGTACTGATCACGCAGGCGTGAGTCTAACGTAATACGTACCGAACATTACCCGAGTATTGAATCACAAACCATTGTTATCGTTTGTTGGTTATTCTAATGTATAAAAATCGTGTTAAAAAATCATTATCGTGCATTATATTGGTCAGCAAATAATGATCAGTATATAGATAAATATTTCATATACAATTATGTCTGCCTCGTGGTCTAACGGTAAGACAGTTTGACGGGAGATTGAGGCTCAAGTCCCGGGTGCAAAGGGATATGTCATGATTTTTCAATGTCTCATAACAGTCGCTCTGTGGTGTAACGGTCCCGGGCACACACGAGGGTGTCATCAGCGTAACATATGACACCCATCCCGAGGAGGAGACGCCCTCGCAGGACCCAGTCGTAGCCGACGTCCCACAGGATTGGTCTAAGTACAGAACCCTACAGTACGCCGCGGCCCTCTTCTTACTCTAGAGGCGAGTCAGAATAGCCTCAATTTCAGCCTCCGTGACGGGTGCCTGAACACCCTCCTCCTCGTTTGACGTCTGCCGAATAAGTCTGGGGGGCATAAAGCCCACGTGTGTGTCGGGGAACAATTCCCCGACGATCCCCACCCAGTTGGTCCGGCTGAAGCATCTCCATGATGGGGCCGACTGGGCGCGGAGCTTGTTCCGCGCCCGCTTGTACTGTCTTCCCCGGGGATCCCTCTCGAGATCCCTTACTAGCCCCAGCTGGGCGTCCTCCTTGGCTCGGCTAATGGCCTGCTGCGGTATATTCACCTTTTCCAGGTCGATTCTGCGCAGCCTGTTGTCCCTTTCGACGTCCTGGGGGCGATGGGCCTCAGTACCTTGGCTAATCGTTAGTGTTCTAGTATATCTACTTACGAGTTGTGGATGTACACACCTCTGCCTGCCCCTTCGGGGATAACAAGGACGGGACGGATGGTGTTACACCCAAGTTCCTTGAAGAATATGTTTGAATACGTTGGTTCTGTGGTTTCACTTTGCACTTGTCGGCTTGACTTTCCCATCGGCATAGAAAAACAAAGCAATAGACGAGACCCTTGAGCACTATAAATCCTGCGGAACTACGAAAACAGCTGATGTCTTCTCTTATCTCTTCTATTCTTCTATGTTCTGTTGTAATAGATGTTGCCAAATCTGTTCTATAACGTTAAAGAATGCTAAACATTTGTACATACTAAAAATAATGATCAGCTTCCATCACTGGTGGTTGTCACCACACTACTTAAAACCTATCCTAAGGGAACCCTAAATTTATCGTCATAAAAATGTATTATAATAAAATATAATAAAAATACCTCATCGTAATCTTTGGCTAAAAAGTTTCAACTAAATCTGTTCTGTAGTTTTTTTATTGAAATTATAACAAACATACATTTTTCTAGTTATAGAGGGCAACATAGCATTTGTAGCCTTTTGACCGCTACCAACGGCCATAAACATCTGCATAATAAATTGTTGCTCTACTTTTCTCCTCCCCTTCAGCTACTCACAAATCACAGACCGCACGATACGCAACAGCATAACTTTCACTGTACGCCGATATCATGGGTGCGAGTGGTATTTCCCCGGACTTGCCGGCCCAATTCGGCTGCAATGTAGCATGGCTGACTAACATACTGTTACATATAAAAATTGGTATATATTAATGGTCGGACCAGTAGGATACTGCATAGTATGTCTCCGTGCTGATTTCAACCATCAAAGAATCAACACCTATTTTAGTTATACCAATATAATAACAATAAAATACAGCCTATCCAATATAGTGTTGTCGCACCTATCCATTATTCTATGTCACCGCTGATCTCAACACTTGTAGATTGCTGAGTGTTTGTCTCTTTTTTTTAATCTTTTCACGGTGAAATGCATTTATGCACTGCCATCGGTGCGGGGTGGGATCCGATGATGGATTGCTTATACTACCTTCCATCCAAATTGGGCTGGCACAACTGGGTAAGTACTACACGCTCTCATGGCACTTGTTTCCTTAGAGTGACGCTGTCGCGTTGAGTCAGCACGGCTACTGACATCATGTGGAGTAGCACGTTGGAGGAGAGAAGAAAAAACAACGCCTGCATTATTGTTAAAAAAACTCGTTGATAGTGTTAAAAGTCTCCGTTTTGCCACCCTATAGTATAAAAAATATTAATCCGCATGACCACATTCTGTCGGCTGAAAGTTTTGAAATAAGTCAAGGGTTAAATCGTGATTGAATTAGTTCTTTCAGAAATAGATAGAGAAACAGAGATATCGATGTTTGAAATGAAATGAAACTGTTTTTAGTCAAAATAGAATTAAAAGAATATATTTTAGAACATCTGCAAAAAATATGCGGTCTATTTTTTGCGGGCAAGGCTAGTCCTGATATGAACAAAGTCAGCGGGTTTCCCACATCTACCCCACACTTACTACTACTTTTTGTCTTTCATATTATATGTATCTATCCATATGTAGTATTCAGATCAGTGTTAACACACAACACCTTGATAATTTCCCGTGGCTGACAATAGCCGTGGCCATCACAGTTCACATATATAAGGCTAGGATGTGATTGTCAATCCATCACTTTACCCCCACTGTACAAACAAACATGTTCGGTCTGAGTATCATACTAGTGACGTTGGCTGTCCAGGTAAGCGGTGTGATTTAAAAAAAAACACTTTAAATGCGTGAAGAAATATCATTTTACGTATTTTCCTGTATTTTAAAGCATTTTTTAAAGCAAATGTAACATCCGGGCAAGGGTGATTCACATAAAGGTGACGTATTTTGATCTGTAACACAAAAATAGTGTTTTTGTACCGGTACGATTTGACTCTAAGACGGCAATAGTTTTGCTTAATAAAAACTAGTTCGTGACTTACAGACAAAATCACGTGCAAAAGTTTGTATTTCTCAGTCTAAGTCAGTCAGTAATGGTTACGTGTTATTCTGATACAAGTTATGAGCTGCTAAGTTGCATCAAAACCCGTTCAGTGGTGTAATTGAGTAACAACCATATTTGAAAATAAACAAAAAATCTAGCCCAGTGATGTCCATTTGGGACATGATCGTGTCGCAGAATGATGCCATCGCCCAGAACCTGTCACTCTCGAGCATCAAGCAGATTGAGAGAGAGAGCGAGAGGAGTCCGTCCCACCCAGCGCCGTTACCAAGTCGTGGCGCTGCACGGCCCATCTAGGGCACACCTCTAGAGTGTTCTGGGCCGTGTCCTCCACTCCAGCCACTGCCAGCGCTACAATCATGGCAGCGCGCCTCCGTCATTGACCCCACGTAGACACGCACCAAAGCATCCATGCCCGGCGAGTCCACTCCGCCCAGTCCCGCCGTTGAGTACTTCGGTCTTACCTAGGCGAAACCGAAGCCCCAATGTCGATTTATAGCTGAATATTGAGGCAGAACCTATTTCAGCGAGCTGTGCCGCCTCCCATAAATTGTTATACATATTTTAGTAGCACGGCCTGAGAGGTACCTCTCAATCACGTTACATCGCCATGACATTTGTGATATCGCGTTAAGAGCAACAACATCAAAAACAAATTAAATTTATGACAGAACAATGAATGTCATAATTGATTTTTTAATGATAAAAACGTTTGAGAAAATTCCAAAAAATATATATAGCGTATGTTCATCACAGAAAACTATTAATTGCATTTCCAGTGTCCATAAAATAATTTTACAATCGCACCAATAGTTTCGAAGCATGCAAATAAACAAACATAGACATGCTTCCTTTACATAATATTAGTATAGAAAACGGATAAAACTTTACTTAGAATTTGTACCCCAACTTCAGTGTGTTGTTGTTGTGTGAAGATTAAGAAAGTAAATTAATTCAAAATTATCAAAAAATATTTACCTTTGCTTTTGGTAAACATTAAATAATGTATTTACTTAACGAACGTTACCATAGAGTGTTAAACTCGTGTAAGTAAAAAAAGTAAACACTTTATGTTGCGGGTACATCAGAAAAAGCTGTATATTTTAATCGGGTCATATTTTTTAGTACCCAAAGATACCTTTGTAAAAAAATTGCGACATAGTCGTATGCATTAGATAATTTTAATGTAGGTAAAATAAATTGCGACATGAGGGCATTAGATAATTTTAATGTAGGTAAAAGAAATTGCGACAGGAGGGCTTTAGATAATTTTAATGTAGGTAAAAGAAATTGCGACATGAGGGCATTAGACAATTTTAATGTAGGTAAAAGAAGTTGCGACATGAGGGCATTAGATAATTTTAATGTAGGTAAAAGAAATTGCGACATGAGGGCATTAGATAATTTTAATGTAGAAATAAGTACATTTAAGAAAGCTCCTTTGCAGTTGGTGTATTCTCAAGAACCACCAGCGAAATGCAGAGGTCCACCGCCGGATGTCGTAAGTGAATTCCAGTTAATATTTTATACACCAGACACGGAGTTCTGGCTAAATAATTTAATCCACGTTGGCACACACCTACTTCATTCTATCGAACTCCGAGAATGTAAGCTTGAAATGGTAATGACAGTTGGACAAATTAAGGGAGCAGACACAAACATACAGTAATGTTTAATATAATCTAAAATCTTACAAGCCTACCAATATTTTAACCGACTTCTTAGTCCTCATCATCATTATCAGCCCTTATCGATCCACTGCTGGACATATGCCTCCTTTAATAAACACCAAGACGACCGATTTTAGTCAAATAGAAATAATTTTTGACATGGTTCTGATAGTGAATCTAGCATTAACAATATGGCGGAAAAATTGCGTCAGCCGTAAAACGGCCTCAGTCAGAAATGGTAAGCAACAGGAGGAACTATGATTTATGTTGGTTGAGGGAGGGACACAAACGACTTGGCTTCGGGCCTCACACGTTATAATTAAGCCCCAAGATATATAGTTAAGCCATTGACGTCAAAGGGAAATTTGAACGTGTAAATTTGACTTTTCAAACAAACGTTTGTGTACAACCACGGACTCGGTTCAGTATGAAATCGTGTATCTTATGTTTTTACTAATCAATGGCATGAGATCACAAATTAATTCTTGTGAGAGCTTTTTTTTTCGTACGTTTAAGTGTTGGAGGGTTATTGTTTGTGGTTATTCCACGACCTCAAAACCTAACTCCATCGCCTGATATCAAGGCCAATATACTTATACTTTTTATACTATCCAGATCAATCCAAGAGAATGCTGTAAAATACCGAATATATTTTCTGAAGAAGACCTATCCTCCTGCGGCATTGAAAAACCTGACGGTAACTCGCCAAAGCAACCTGGCCCGCATGACGTAAGAATTTTTCTATTTTAATTAACTTACGTAGTTCTATAATTATGATCATGTTACGTACGCTTGCCTTGGTTTTTTTATAGGGTAAAGGTTAAACGAACTGGTGGTAACCAGTAACCATCGTCGCCCAAAAACACCCGTTTTTTGCGGGTCTTTAAATTAAAAGTGCTTTCAAGAAAGAGAGTGAGTGGTGTTGGATAAATTGAATTAAATGATCACAGACTGCTATAGATTTTAATAAGAGTTAGTGTCATGCTGCATAAGAGGTGGTAGTGCCATGCATGGTACATGACGCTACATGAGGCTATGCAACGGATTTGGGTCGGCACGACCGGGGAGGCACCTCTCGCTGACAAAATACCGCCGTAGAGTGACTCTTTAGTGTCTCGTTTCGTTCGGTTTGTGAGTAGCCGGTGGCCCATTGGGAGGGGGAGGGAGGGCAACGCATCGGCTTAGTAATTATGTGGACGTTCATAGATGTTAGTAGTCGAAAGAAGGCTCCGATTTCTCGTTTGCTCCCCTATAAAAACCAAAATGAAAGGAAACCAAAATGAAAGGAATAAAATGTATTCCAGTGCTCTAAATGTATTCCAGTGCTCTAAATGTATTCCAGTGCTCTAAATGTATTCCAGTGCTCTAAATGTATTCCAGTGCTCTAAATGTATTCCAGTGCTCTAAATCTATATGCGTATTGAAAAGGATGAACTTGATCAAAGACGAAACCAAACTGGACAAAGATGCAGCAATTGGTATGATTGACAAGTTCGCTACAGACAATGCAGAGTTCGCTGATGCCGTGAAGATTGCCAAAGAGAGATGCTTGACCACCGACCTGCCTGGACCTCCGCACATCTGTGAGCCTGATCGTGCAATTTTCTGCATATCGCATGTTATATTTGAGGTAAGTTTGTTGACAAACAAATAATGATAGTTCATAGCTGACCAGCATCACAACGCGGTTGTATCCGCGTATTTTTGATCCCGTAAGTCGTAGCGTCATGTTATTATAGCGTATTCAATAAGGGGCAGTACTTCCTGAGATATACGCGTTCAAACAAACAAATTCTTCAGCTTTACATTATTATTATATGTATGATATCAATCACAAAAACTTTTATTGAATTTGGCATGTTTCTATGTAGGTAATTATTTAAATCATGCAAACCAGAATTCTACCACTATTTTCGAATTAAGTTACACCTTGGCATATGCATGCTAAGCATAATGACGTCATTATAAATCCAATATGGCGGACATAGGTCCCAAGGAAAAGATAGCTTTTCCTGTTGAATTTTTATTCATTGAAAAGCTTGTTTTTCAAGTGTTCACTTTTATGTATTCAACATAACTTTTTCTTATTTCTATATTCAATAAGTACTATATAAAATCATTAACATATTTCTATTTTCCTTTCCAGAACTGTCCTACTTGGCAAGACACCGACAATTGCAAGAAGCTGAAGGACCACATAGAAGAATGCAAACCATTTGCTCCTCATTAAATGTGGGCCCACCATCAACACCACTTGATGTGGCTAAATTGGCATTGTAATAAAAAAACTTTTTACACATTAATAATACATATTTTTGAAAATTACACACCGCTTTTGATTCTGCATTGTGAGATGAATGTTAAACTAACAATTTGACAACGTTTCATTTTGTCTAAAGCCTACAAGGTTCTAAGTTGTCGTGTGACATTAGCATCTCATTAGGTTTGATGAACGACGATTAACTTATTACGACGTTAACTTATTACCTGCCCAGGCATATTATTGAAGGATGTACTTCGGCGGGAACTACTGGGGATTTCCATGTTCACGCTATAGGTACCGCTTGTAAAGTGACAGCTATGCTGTCGCGTTTCCTGTGTTTTGTGAGCAATCAGTGGCCCATTGGAAAGGAGAAGTAAAGGCGGTCGACGCATTTGTATGGCAACATAACGTAGATGTCTGTGGGCGTCCGGGTAGATCTGTAAAAGGCTTCGATTTCTCCTTCGCCTTCCTATTGTTATAAAAAAATATCAGTTTAGACCACAGCTGCAGAATACCATTTTAGATCAGTGATCATTTCTATAGAGACCAGCCAACTGCGTGTGATATATCATAGTGCCCAAGTGCATACGAAGATACTACGGACTGATTCGATGGACTATAGAGACAAACGCAATAGCATCGTCAACGGTAGTAGGTCCCTACGAAAAAAAAAAGATACAAGGGCTTTACGTATATTCCCTTATTCTCCTATTCCCTAAATCACATAGACAAAACAGATATACAATGCGAATATGAAAGGATTTAGGTACCGGGAAGGACCCAAATTGACAAACCGTGATCGGATTGATCGGGTACCACGGGACACATATGATATCATGATGCAGTAGACGGCTTATGATAATAAATCCTAGTTGGGTATTATGTAATAATATTTTAGTCGCAAATCCAAAATATCAAACAACACTGTTGACAGTTCGCTTTTTTTCAACAATCCATAATGATTGCGATTGACATTATTTCTTCGTTAGACAGTATTCACGTTAGAAGTGTGTTTAAGTAAAACCTATTTTTACAAATTTTCCGTAAT
Source organism: Eumaeus atala (assembly GCA_017140195.1). Classification (NCBI taxonomy): domain Eukaryota; kingdom Metazoa; phylum Arthropoda; class Insecta; order Lepidoptera; family Lycaenidae; genus Eumaeus; species Eumaeus atala. Next base: position 135,820 of record JAFELO010001298.1, on the reverse strand, counting down.
TAGAAAAAAAAATGAATAAGCATTGTAGTTTTGTCATTTGTTTAGGAATCTTGAATTTTATCGTAAGTGCAGTTCAAGCCATTTTATTAATGTACTCTATGTACAAAACAAAAATATGGGCAAACAATCAAAGAGAGCAATTTGACTACCGACACCCTTCAACAACCGTTTGGTAATCGTTATGTAGATGACACACGTCTTCATAACCACTACCAGGAGGAATCCTTCGACATTTCCCCCGATCAGGACAGTTTATGGCTTTTAAATTTTCCAATAACGTACATTTCTTATAGATTATCGTGCAAATTTTGGGACATAAACCAAAACCGGAAAATTGCTATGACTCAGATGATATTATGGTGAGTAAAATTATTTTATCTAAAATGGGAAAATGGGTTTTTATGTTTAATACGATGTGAATCCAATTAATTTGAAATCATTTGATTCATAACCCAGTATACAATAGTTAAATTTATAAAATTTGTATAATTTATTAAGACACATAGACATAGTCAAAGATTTAGTAAAGTGCCAAGAAATATAGTGAGCGTCTCAAAACCGTCTATATAAAACAAGTGCAACCGTCAAAGTATGAATTTCGTAAAAACAACTATGCTTCTACAAAGTGGATAATTTATAATTATTAATTATGAATTGTCATTATTTATTTTAATTTATTTCTTATTAATTATCATTATTTATTTTATAACTATTTATAAATAATTATTATATTTTTTAATTTATAACACATGCGCGTGAAATTTCTACTTTTTTTTTTGCAAACATTGCAAGGAAATATGTTTTAATATTCCACATCTTAACAGATGTATAATCTGCTGTGCAAAAACGACTTAAAATCATATATGATGATGATGACGTTGCAAAAGAAATGTATTTGTGTACAATCACGGGCGCTTTACCATGACAGTTGAATATGAAATCGAGTATCTTGTATTTTTGTAAATAAACTTGCAAGTATTCATGTTCTTTTTTTATATACCTACTGAGGAGGACCGACGCCCATAGACATCCGCATTATTGTTCCCCCTCCAATAGGCCACCGGCGTCTCACAAACGCCGCTTTACGACGGTGTCACGTGAGTGACTGTTACCTCCCCGGAGTTCCGGCCGAGTTACTAGTAACCCAACACATGCATGCAGCATGGAAATACCTCTTACTAATTTAGTTCTAATTTATATTATAATTTTATTGCATATTCAAAGATGTTCTTGCTACACGTACTATTTGGGCCGAAATCCCTTTTAACATTGTAGAATGCGAGGTGAGCTGTTTTTGATATATTACCATATCTATTTTTACCACTAAAAGAATTCACAAATATATGCACAAAAAATATTTTTCTGGCATCATCATCATCGTCATCATCATTATCAGTCCCTATCGGTCCCCTGCTGGACACAGACCTCTCTCAATGAACGCCGAGACGGCCGATCTCCTGCTACTCGTATCTCCAGATACTGCACGGAGATCGTCTTCCCACCTGCTGAATGAACGACCAACTTCGTTTTCCGCGGCCTCCACTCCAGAACCTTACTGGCCCATCTGCCATCTGACCTTCTGAGTGTGTGACCAGCCCATTGACACTTCAGTTTTTTCTGGCATCAGTTTCGTAAAATGATGTATAATCTATTGCAATAGGATTTGATCCTAATATAAGCAAAAGATAAGAAGTTACTAAGCAGCGGGAACCGTTACCTCTATATAAAGTTTGCATTTTGTAACTTCCACTGGTGTAGTTAATGCGACTTACACCTTTCGCTGACATAATATTGATGTGAAACTAGGACTTGTGCTTGCGTTTGTATGGTTTTAAAGAATCTGGTGGGATTTCGGGAAACAGAGAGCCACGCATCTGTATAAAACTTTATAAGACTGGTATTGCGAATGCCTATGGGCATTTGTCGGTAGACAGAGTAAAAAAATCTTAGTGGAATGTGCAAGAGCATTGCTCATCGCAGATCCAAACGGTTTGAGTCCGAACGCAAGCCAACGCGTTCCCGAACTCTGCCGTGACTAACGAGAGATAATTCCCTTGATGGTTTAGTTGGTATTCTGCGTTTCCTAAAACATTACGAGTCCCACTATGGGACTCCTACATAATCCATATAAACCTCGACCGTCTACGTTAGTGCATTCCATAACGTTAAACAAAAAAAAACGTGACAACATAGTTGTCATTTCACGACAGTCTGTTTTGAGCGAAACATGAGTCCGGTCTAATTTTTAATAACTGGTCTTGACTTCTACTTAAGAAACAGCTTGAAGCGAAGGTACTCTGGTACAGTGCGCCGACGTACTGACGCAATAGGGCAATCGCGGGGATGCGAAAGAGGAACAGAGAGGGGCCCGCTTTCTTCTTCACATGTCAGCGAGGTCTACAGATAATTTATACGATCGTGCGAAATAGTAAGGCCAAGCGTAACGGTTCATCGCGATAACGTCGCTTACGTCTTTTGCACGCTTTTCACTTCAAAAACACCACACCCCGCCTTCTTCACTGTGAATTGAGATTTCAGCTCAGATAGTGTGTATAGCAAGAACATATATAATTATAATAAACTAGAAATAAATTAATAGGAGGTAATGCCATGCTGCATGGATGTGATGGTTAGTAATTATTAGGCCGGTATGACCTGGGAGGTACCTCTCAGTCACGTGACACCGCTTTGTTCTATGTGAATGATAATAATAATCGTCCAAGGCGAATTTCAGCCACGACGACCATCTCTACAAAGACTAGCCAACTGAGCAAGACGTATTAAAATGCCCAAAAGTGTGCACAGGCACAACTGCATTCCATGTTCCCTCATTCTTCTATTCCGATGCGGCGGCAATCGTACACGATCAAAAGATCGCATCGGAGAGAAAACAGCCTCAGAATCTATGGTTTCTCATGCTTTCTGAGGCACGAGAATGTAGCACCGCCAACTTCCTAACTGCGACCTGTTATTAGAAATTGAAAAATAACACTTTAGTCCGACCCTGGACTCGAACACGGGACCTGACGACTGCGGCTTAACATAACATACTAACCACTACACCACGAGGCAGACAAAATCATATTAAGGAGTCAATTCCCGCCGCACGGCGGAGCTGACTCACAGTTTTTGTTGTAAATGTCCGCGTTATACATATATTATGTTATGTTATACGTTATTATATATTACGGTTGATGTTGTTGTATGTTTTTTCAGGACAGGCAGTGTTGTATATTTCCCCCATTTTTCGACCGAGTGACAGCCAGAGGATGCGGGTCTAGGTCCCACCTCGTTTATACCGATTCAGTAAGAAACGTCTCAGGTTTTAGAAGGACATTTGCTGGTGTGAGTATCATTTCAATTTATTTGACCACACGAAAATGTAGAAGGTACTATGTACCTAATGTTGTAAGCTATCCGGTTGACTGAGCTTCGCCCAACGCCACCTAGCAATTTAGTCTAGTACTTATGAGAAATATTATATACAGTGTCCGACTTTGCACTAAACTCTTTATTGTACTGTAAGTCGTGCTAGATGGCGTTTTCATTGTGTATAAATAAATTATATAAATGTTTATTTTTAATGGGAAAGTCGAAAAGTCATGATGATAAGACTAATTATAATCAATTTAATTAGCAAACTATCTAAATAAAAATACTTCAAAATCGATAGAAATGTTTCGGAGAAAGCAATTACATTATAATGTTTTAGGCCGGCGCGTGCCGACATGGCATGGCCGACATGCTTTCGTTAACATTTTATGTGATACAGGCAGGGCCGGTTTCACAGGTTCCTATTAAAGTTCTAGTTTGCCTTCTAGTTATTTAAGTAGCATTTGAACTATACATTTTACTTTCTCGGTTTCTGGTTAGAACTAATGTACTACACGGTCACATTATCTGTAGACCTCACTGGAATGTGAAGCTCCTCGTTCCTCATTCCCGTCCCCGCAATCGGCCCGTTGTATCAGTACGTCGGCGCACTATACCAAGGCGTCGACTTAACGTCATCGACGTGACGAGGAAATGACGGGATGACGAGAAAAATCGATGAGTTTTGCATTGCCATATTTTGTATAATATCCGCGCGAAACCGGAACGGACTACTAGTGTAAAATATAAAGCGTTTAATTTTGAATTGCAGTGTGATTTTTGGGATTGTATGTTGACCCAGTATCACATGTTGGATTCGGAAATGAATCTAATTTTGGAAAAATATTACGATCATCTGGAGCAATGGGTTAATTTGAACCCTACGTTCAGTACCGTGATCCTGGGGGCGAAGACCCACTGCATGGACTTCTACAGAGTGTTCATGCCGCTAAGCAAGTGTGACTTCTACGAGTTTCATGGTTGCATTAGACATTACGTTAATTTAGTAAGTATCGGAATCTTGCATGCTTTTCTAAACTGGTACCTACTCGGTCCTCATTATCAGTAGTCAGAAGACGTCTACTGCTGCACATAGGCCTCCTCCGGAGAGGGTCACAAGAAACGGTCACAAGTCGAATATATCCGTAGACAACGCATAACTGCTACGCAGTGTCTTTGCCCTCATTCCTTCCAATACGCCACCGAAAACTTAAAAGCCCCATGAACCGTTACAGCATAACTACCCGTGCGGCGGTGTCATATGAGCGAGAGGTGCCCCACCGGTCGAGCTGGCCCAGTTCGTATCCAATATGGCTCTACCTCTTCCTGTGATGATATACTTACAAAACACTTTTTATCTTTAAAGAATTTACATCCTGTTCAGTGATCATATTTGAATAGAAACATAATCTAAGTGAGTACGTATTGCTAATCGACAACGCTAGCTGTATATACGAAAAAATATGACGTCATAGAAAAGTTTCCGATAATGTTAATGTTCCCAATGGGCGGAGCCAGCGTGTCAGACAGCGTAACAGCTCGTCTCTTTTAGTCCATGGGGTGATGCGTTCAAAGGTTAATTAGTGAACCCTATAATAATATCTACGGAAATCTGGCTAACTTACAGAAACCTGTTTTTAAGGACTGCCCTGAAGTGATCGATACTCGGGAATGCTACGAATGGAAACAATTCAACGATGAATGCCGAGAATACTTTCTGTAGCGAGAAATTAAAAATAAATTAAAGATTTGAACTATTGTGTTTATTGATAAATTGATCCTGCCTGATAATAGTGAGTTAAATCCTACTAATTACATATTTCATATCATGCTATGTGACGATGTCGATATCTTAAAACAAACTTATTATAATTTCTGAAAACATTATAAATCTACAGCTAACCTAATTCTATATATAAATTATGTTCGAACAAAAATTAGTATAGAGGTAGAACAGTAAAATGAAAGTTTACAATACTGTACTACCTGCATACCAAGAAAGCAAATACTGTGATGTGACTTCGTATAAATCCCGACAAACAAATTAAAAAAAAAAAAATCTTGGCACGGGGATGTTAAATAATGATTATTGCTATAGTAAATTAAGGGCCAGTCTCATTATTATCAAGGTTTTTTTTTATTTGTCAGGCTTTATAAACTAACGTACCACCTTAAGAAATTGATTAACTTACTAATAACTTTACTTTGCAAGTATATAATATAGGAAATACGTGTACCCTAGATAAGTCGAAAGCGCGGTTCTCCTCAAGTAAAATCCACTACTAAAACATAAAACTCTTTAAGTAAAGCAGTCTAGCTTACAGAGAATACAGATTTGAAATCAACGATAATTTGCTAATTTAAATTTAACTACACAGGTCAGATTTTTTAATAGACCGTAGTTTCACAACTATATGAATATATATGAATATTATTCCACAAATAAATAACGTGTGCTAAATATATTTTCATAATCATAATACTATAGTTGTGTAAGGCAAGGTAGAAAATGATCTGTGTATAATATCTCTTATTTAATTGTTATTTGCATAAATGCACCCAAATTAAAACATTGCACGATCCACTAGTCTTCGACACCGTTTCTTGTAAAAATAAAATTATCTAAGCTAACAGTCTTGAGATGCTTCACGGTAAAAGTCTTGGATTAAATCTACCGACGTATAGGATCATGCCAGTTGGATTGTGTCTGACAGAATATAGGAACGGTCTGTCAAATTTGAGTCGAGTCGGTTGAGTATTTCTAGCCGGCAACCGCGCTTGTCTTGGACGTAGGTGTAGAGGCAAATGCATCGCGTCTCCTAAGTCGTGCGGGTCATGGAATGCTCTTTGGTAATCCCGTGGCTCGTCCCACATTGTCGCCCATCGAGACGATCTGCGTTTCTGTTGCGATATTTCAGGATATTCTTCCACGTGATGCTGTTCTCTGATCTGTCCTTCGCCGCAAGTCACGAATGTTGTGAGTTGCATCATATCAGATAAGTAAATATCCTTAGACGGACCATTTAATCCAGCCAAATTGGCATGTTCCGGATCGAACAGTTCCTTTAATCCCATATTCTTTAATGGCGAGGAAACGTTTAACATGGATTTGTGGGAGAACCTAGGAATTTGTAATTCTAAACCAATCCGGGGCAGAAGAGTTCGCAATAATCGATTCCATGTAGATAATGTTGGATTTGAACCAAGAAAGCGTTTCTCTAAAGCTTCTAAATCCTCCGCATTGACAATATTCCCTTGTTGTCCTGGCATTAGGAATAGCGTGCTAATTATAGAATTAGTATTCCCTAAAGCGACGGCCGTAGCATCGAGTATTGGGTCATAGCCTGCTAGGAAATTGTTTCTGTATACAACTGCAGGAATGGGGACCAGGCGTCTTTGGCGGACGTTAGGTGATACAACGAAGTACATTTCTCCGTCCCTTCCATCGACCGATGTTCCGGTGCAATCAGTCTGAAACGTAATAAATAAATTTTAATATAGGGCTACAAGTCAAAATTTTACTGAGCCAACTTTAGCCTGAAGATTTGTGTCTGGAATCGTTACAACTTCATGGAATACAGTGGCTATGTTAAGCGTTTAATGTAATTATGCGGTAGTGAATGAATGCAGAATACATAGTCACCATAGGCTGTGTATTCTGCATTAATTAACAATTCATGGTATATGAGTATTGGTATAGCCTATCGTCATGAATATCTACTGGTCGTTTATCTTTATAAAGAAAACAATTGCCTCATTATCCATTTAAAGTTCGGAAGCGGTCGTTCGTGAATAATCCGGTCAAGATTGGGACTCGCAGGATATCAGCTGTCTTAGTGTTTATGAAAAGCGGCTCATGAGATGTTATAATATACTTATAAAATTACTCTTTATCATCAGAGCAATTTAATAAACCCTTCTTTATATTTTAGTAGTCCCTAGTTGCGCCACATAGCTGCATTATTGGCAGATTGTAGTAGATCGATTGCTACATTCATTTGTGTTTCATTAATATTAGCCATCTATATTTCCAAATGTAATTCATTGATTAATGAAACCATTTGTAGGATATGGGTACCAACTAACAGGAACGAACTGTACGGATTCTAAAATATACATGTGCAAATACAAAACTTGACAA